>CAEGAD010063939.1:0-18063 GCA_903067055.1 Poeciliopsis paucimaculata
TTAGCCATCAGTAGCTGTTAGCCATCAGTAGCTATTAGCCATCTGCAGCTGTTAGCCATCAGTAGCTGTTAGCCATCAGTAGCTATTCACCATCAGTAGCTGTTAGCCATCAGTAGCTATTAGCCATCTGCAGCTGTTAGCCATCAGTAGCTGTTAGCCATCTGCAGCTGTTAGCCATCAGGAGTTGTTAGCCATCAGTAGCTGTTAGCCATCAGTAGCTATTAGCCATCTGCAGCTGTTAGCCATCAGTAGCTGTTAGCCATCAGTAGCTATTCACCATCAGTAGCTGTTAGCCATCAGTAGCTATTAGCCATCTGCAGCTGTTAGCCATCAGTAGCTGTTAGTCATCAGTAGCTGAAGCCATCAGTAGCTGTTAGCCATCAGTAGCTGTTAGCCATCAGTAGCTGAAGCCATCAGTAGCTGTTAGCCATCAGTAGCTATTCGCCATCAGTAGCTGTTAGCCATCAGTAGCTGTTAGCCATCAGTAGCTGAAGCCATCAGTAGCTGTTAGCCATCTGCAGCTGTTAGCCATCAGTAGCTGTTAGCCATCAGTAGCTGAAGCCATCAGTGGCTGTTAGCCATCAGTAGCTGTTAGCCGTCAGGAGCTGCTGCAAGGTTTGTAGTACAGAAAATCAGAACTGGTTCTGCAGTACAGAGATGGATGTTTTCTCCTGTTGGCCGTAAAATCCCAGTCGTGTATGGTGAGGTGTTTTTATTATCCAGCAAAGCACTGAGTTAATGAAAGAGGTTCTCATTAAACTCCATCATATTTACCACAGCTTCGTCTCTCCCACTTCCTGCACACAAACGGATCAGTTTTGTTCTCTATCTGCTCTGGAATCCAACTGTCCGGCTTGTTGGCGAAGCTCTGACTCTCTCTCCACTTGTTGGCATTATTTCAAAGCAGACAGGTTTTTTCTCAACTAACTGGATGCTGGACACAGGGTCCAAGACAACGCCAAGCTTGTAAAAAGTCCTCTTTTAAGTGGATTAAACATTTTCAATAAAGTAGCTATTTAGAACAAAAGTTTGCCCAGGGTGCTGCACAGATAAACTACACGTCCAATCAACATTTGGCTTAGATATGAGTCAATTAAGTCCAGCTAAGTAGGTCAGGGTTTTTTTCTAATGTGATCTAGTTTATTTCTGAACCAAAAGGAATTATATTACCATTTTTTGTCCTATAAAAAAGTTGCCTGTGGGTAACAAAACCTTTGAAGAACGGTTTTCTACCTTCATATAGAGGTATAGTGGGGAGAGGAGGCAGAAAAATGAAAACTAATATATAAGTGAAAAGAAAAGGTCCAAACACAGGCTCTTGAGGTACTCCAGGACTAATTATTTTAAGAAAGGTTAGAATTAGTCATCTAGTGTTACTTTCTTTGTTAAAATATAACGTTTAGGCCTTTTTGGTCATATTTGAATAACATTTTACATCTGTGGTTAAATTGGATTTGACTTCCTTACCAAAACAAGCTGCATCATCGGAAACAGAGTCCAGACTTCAGGCTCAGTTGGGAAATATATGGACTTTGATTTAAACGTTTCCCAGGTCTGCGTAAGTGTGGAAAATTCCCAGTTTTATCTAAACAACCCATCCAACCATATGGCTTCCTAAACCCACTGTGAAAATATCTGATCTTTACTTTAAATGTATCTTTTAAAAATGAGAACTCTGCAAATCAAAGTCTGGAAAAGAATAGGATTTTAAAATAATGCTGCAAAGAATAAACTTTTAATCAAAAACGCCCCGGCCTACTGTTCTGTACTCATGCTTCCCACTACCTGTTAATCCCATAAGCACACTTTAAAAATGCCTTTCTGTGTGTGACAGCAGGGAGCGAGTGTGGAATCGCTGCACTGGAGAAATGTCAGGAACTGCAACACGAATTCATGCTGCCAATCTTTTCTACTTACCCTCTGAGTCGATCCGGAGTGGCCCAGATACAGAGTGTGAGGATTCAGAAAGAAACCTGCAACCAGCTCCAACTTCAGCAAACGACGTCTCAACTGATTAATCAGCTTAATTCAAGCAGCTCAGAAACAGTGGCTGATTTTAAACAGTCACTTTCAGTCTTCATGTTCGTTTATTTCTGCATGATAAACATTGAGGAGGTGTGTGTGTGTGTGTGTGTGTAGCAGGAAGCTTCCTCAGGCTCTTTTCTTTCCCCTCTGTGTGCGACATTATTAAGGGATGGAAAAGTCTGAGCTCTGCACTGCCACTACCTCTCAACATCACACACACACACACACCCCCACACACACACACACACACATGGCGTTAAGACAAACAAATGCATGCTGGCAGACACTGAATATGAACATCTGCAAAATGACTTGGGGTAGGGAGGTCTGCACGTCGGGAGTTTGTCAGGGTGAGCGAAACATCTCAGATTATGCTGATTGTTGGGTTGCGTAACGTTCTATGTGTAATGTGCATTATGAGATTGCATACATTAGATTATGTGGATTATCCAGAGCCACAGGCCGTGTTAGAGCAGCGCAGCACGGGGCCCGACGTGCTGGTCTGGTTTTTGTTTGCTGCCCATCAGGGGAGCCACCTGGGATCTGCTGTATTAAATCTGTTGCCGTAGCGATGCACGAGGAGCAAACACGACTTTGGGCCAGAGATTATGAATGTGTGTGATATAAACACCTTCAGCTTCACATGTTCATGCATCAGCATCTCATACAAGATGTCGATCTGAAAAATTGTTGCTCATGTAGATTATGAAGTTCTGAATCTGAGATCTAAGTTTCAAATCTCCACCTGGATAGTTCTGCTTATTTTAATTGTACGCAGTTTTTTAAATGTCCTGTGAGTAAATATATAGTCGCTCATTTGTCCACAGTAACTGGAACTTTCAATGCAACTTAATTTCACAATTTATCGTCTACTAAAAGAGAGCTCCTCAGATTAATTTTACTTCCTGCTACGGTGGGGGTGAAATTACCGTAATAACCCGATATTGGTTGAAAAGTGCAACGTCTCCCCTGTCAGAAACCATTAAATTTTTCAGATAGCACAAAGTGTGACGGAATTATGGTACTGCAATTTTGGCTGTGTCGTCACCGACATGTTCAGCCTGCAGTATGTAGCTTTAATAAAAATATAACTTACCTACCTATGAGACATAATCTGTGAAAAAATAAATAAATTGAGCTCCTCTTCTTTCTCCCAGTTATAACTTGAATCCAGTCAAACCAGTCAGAGCCTGGAGGCAGGTCTTAGCGCTGTCAATCATCTATGTGTTGCTCTTTACAGCTTCTCTCCATCAGCGGAGCTTGTTGTAAATGCTAAGGCTAGTTAGCAGTCTTTCTGTAACGTTAGTTGTTTCTCCTCCATAAGAACATTTAGCAACGCATTCATGTGCATGATTGACAGCGCTAAGATCCTCCTCCTGGCTCTGATTGGTTGTGCATGTCTTCAGTAGGTCAGAGAGGAGATTGAGATTTTCACTGATTATTTGTCTCATAACAAACCATCACAACATGATGACAGTTTTTACAAATATGTAAAAACGTGACTGTGTATAAAAGTTCCATCCTGCAGATTTAAGGCAGGAGTGGCTGAATTTTTTGTCACGCTGCTCAAAATCATCGAGTCAAAGAGATTTTACATTCACACCACGGGCCTTGATGCCCGATCACAATTTTTTTCTGAAATCCAATAAATTATTTTGCTACTAATTAAATGCAAATGCAGTCAGACGCCTGTGAGAACAGACAACGACCCCAAAGCGACGACACACAAATATCTTTAATTGCTGATATTAAAGTGAACGACAAATTTCACATGTGGTGTTTTATTAAAATATTATTGGACTTTTATTTACTGAAACAACTCAAATATTTGAAAATTATCATATTTTTTATCATCAAAATTAGCATCTGGCAGATGTTTTAAATGTCTAAATGTCCTCTAATTTGCATGATTAGGGGATTTTTATTACATTTTTTCTGACAATTAAAAATGTCAGCCCTGGGCCCATATTCTTCTAAATCCGGCCCTGGCTACAGTTATCTTTAATTCAATATTTTCTAATGTGGCGCAGCACTATGTGGATTTTCACGAAGCAACAAAAAATCCCTTGCACTCCATCATGATTGATTAACATTAATCCACGTTTATTGTGTTCATTAATGTGAATCTGACCCAGAAGTAAAACCAAATCGTCCGTTTTTCTCCTTCGCTGCAGAACGTTATCGCTCCTCTCTGGCCTCTGCAGCCTAAAGGGCTCTTCCAACCACTTCTCATTTCCTCCCCACCATTGTTCTCACTATTATTACTATTTTCTTCACGGCACTTTTCCCATTTTGTCCATTCAACTCCTTGCTTCATTTCCTCTCCTCTCTGCTGCTCTTATCGCTGCTGGTATCTATTCCTGACTAAATCAGATGAATCAAAGGTGATAGCAAATAGACGCACATAAAGGCCTGACATGCATCTCCACACCTCCACTGTGAGCTTGTTAGTGATTCAAATATCTGCCTTCAAAGAGTCTTGGTCGCATTTCTATTCCCACCCACTCAAATTGCTCGAGTTCATCCAGCTAATTTCTTCATGTGCTGAAAAAATGTCGGAAACTGAAAGTGCAGCCATTAGATCAAACCCCTCCGTGGCGTTTTATGTGCGATGCGAAGGGAGATGAAAGTGTGTGCAGCTGTGGATGTGTGAGCGCTCGTCGTTCTGATGAATCCTCGTTAAATTCAGATCTGCACATGTAGTGGGACGTGCTTCAGACGCAGCGACGCACTCAGGTCTCATCGACTTCTGGATCTGCTCAGCCGTCCGCCGGCCCTTCGTTTCACTCGTCACTGGGAAACGAGAACGGACTAATCGAGTCTCACTGGCACACATTCAGAAATGGACACGACCTCTAAGCTCTGGGGAACTTGGAGGCCGTGTGTTGCATACCTCCGCTTCAATCGGTTACTGTACAGTGTCCAAAGTGCGGCGCGTGGGCCACTTGTGGCTCTTGGACCGATTTTGCGGCCCCCGGCTGCAATTAAAAATGATTCAGATTTTTAACTTAGATGCAAATGGAGATTTAATTTGTAATCGGGGTAAAAATTATTACCAACATTATTTCCATTTGCTGAAAAGCTGACTTTGCAGCTTTTATTCTTTTAAACTTGACTAAATATAGCAAGTGTTTTGAAAAAAAGTGACCCAAATCTTGTTAATGGCACTGAAAATAAATTTATCCAATTAAGCCCAAAGGAAACTGAAAACTAGAGGTCTTTCTTTTAATACAACAAACTTGTAAAATTAAAGCAATGGTAAGTAATTAATCTCTGCCAAAAAACTCAGACATTTTGAGAGAGTTTCAGAAATTTTTTAGAAAAAAAAGAAATCTAATTTTCTACAGAAAACTCGGAAAGTTCTGAATTAAAATAGTTGAAAATTAATCACAAAATATTTTAGTTTTTAGCGGAAACATACTTCTTTTTTCTATTTGTGTTGGCTCTAATACACCTTCGTAAACGTCACTCTCAAGTTTTGGGTCTATTATAAATATCTGGCAACTTTATTTGATTGATTTGAACTTGTTTTTCTGGGCCACTAACTACTTTTGAGTTGACAGTTTTGCCTCATGTGTTAAAAATTTTGTATAGTATAAGGAAAAAATGCAACAAATGACCAGAAAAAAGCCTGATCCATGTGGAGCAGCTCTATGCTTTCACTGATGTAAAGGTAAAAAGTAGCCGTCAAAGAAAGTAGGAGTGAAAACTTATTTGGTAAAAAAAATCTACTCAAGTATTGATCAAAATATCAGACATTTAATATTTAAAAAATACGTCATCAGACAGACCAAAAAATATAAAGTTATGTGGACATTTTGGTATTTTAATCACCAAACTGATTCATATATATAACATAAATATAAAATAACAAAATCTGACCAAAAAAAAACTTTCCCAAATCAGTTTTTGTTAGTTGAAACTTTGACAAAAACGGTGTGTTTGTTTCTGGTGAATTTTTAGTTAAAACATGATTGTTCTTCACTCAGTGGATAGAAAATACAAAAATTTTATCTTATAGTAAAATGACTCAAGTAAAAGTGTGAATTACAGCATAACAAAAAATACTCCTGAACGTAATTATTTTCAAAAAGTAAATGTAACTAGTTACTGTTACTCTAGTTACTCTAAAACCTCCCTGACCAGATGGTTTGTCCCTTCAGGTTTAAACATCCACCTTATGTTTTCCTGAATTTAGCTTTTGTTATAATTTAGCTGCTTTATTGTGATGATTTTCCACCGATTAATCGATTAATGTCAGTAAATCCTAGAAGTGCGTTTGATGCCTCTGCAAAGCAAAACTTTTGCTTCTGCACATGTGGATTTCTCAGGCTTTTTAACTTCTTATTGCAAAAATACAAGAAGAGCTAAAAATAATCATTGCTGTACAGGTTTGTTTACTTGTGGGAAAGTTGATATTTCTCACATGTTTACATTAAAGCTGGGAATTAGGTGTGTAAATCCCCGCTTACGGGCATCATATCTAAAACCGAATCGATTGTTTTGCTCTCTGTTTCTCATTTGCAGCTTCAAATCTGTCCATAATCCTCCACAGTCGGCGTTATCCTCCGTCCTCTGGCAGACCTTTTCCTCGCTGCCAGGAGCTGGCGGCCAAGTGTCGCAGTTTAATTCATATATTCAAAGAGAAGTGACGGGCAGGCTCGCAGGGAGTCAATTTCTTTATGATTTACTCGAAAACCATCTCTGCTCCTTTTGTGTGCGTTTGCTGAACTCGGCTAACAGCTAATTTGTTGTCCGGTCACACAGATCGATCCAAAAACCAGCCGGAGGTTTTAGATAGGACTCATTTCCCTGAGAGTTTCTCTGGTTTTATCTCTCACTGTCGCACACTCAGAGTCACCCACTCCTCTCTTAACCCGTAGCGATCAGGAATTTTGTATCTCGTTAATCACCATAGCAACAGTAATGGACCTGCTCTCTAATCTCTCTTTGTTTAACTCTCCTTTCTCGGACTTTCATCCTCCAACATGCAGTTACATGCAGGAGCAGGTGACGCGTTAGCAGTACAGCATACAAATTCACTGACTTTTAAACAGAAATCTATATAATGTATTTGCTTTTAAATGTAGTTTTTATAATTTGAGCAAATTGATTTATTGTCTGACATATTGCTGCCAGTAACGTGTCATTGTATTGATTTGGACATGCAAAGTCTATATATATCTACATCTATCTGTCTTCATGTCTATCTCTAGATCTATTTATATATATTTATATTTCTCTTTATGTCTACATCTATATTTATATATCTATCTCTACAATTATTTCTAGACCTTTTTCTATCTATATATATCTACAGCCATCTATCTTTCTCTATGTATGATATATCTCTCTACATATTTACATATCCTTCTATAGATCTATATCTCTAAATCTATCTATATGTTTCTATGAGTCTTTCTCTATGTATCTATATATCTATATCTGTCTACCTCTATTTATCTATCCTTTCTTTTAAATGTGTCTTTTTCTATTGTTCTTATTTCAACCTTTTTTTATTAGGTTTCTAAACTCAAGGAGTTAAATAATGTTTTATCAGAACATAAAAGGCCCACATAAAAAGTTCTTTATTATTTTTTAGTTGAATCTGTGAACGAATAATAGAACAGGCAGACAGAAAGTAGCATTTTAGCATCAAGAAAGTGGTGCTAAAGAAGATGGTGAAATCTAGAAAATCACCTTCAAATAGTTTTTTTTGTGTCACATATAAAGTTATAGTAAGATGTACTTGGATCTAAAAAGAAGTGTAAGACAAGATCAAATAAGAAAAAAAGAAAAGAAAATGGAAAAACAGAAAAACATAAGATAGATGCTTAAAAGTCAATGCATTTCTAAGTTCAGTCATGAGTTCAGTCTTTAATCTGCCTTGTGCAACATGCAGATGCAAAGCAAGACCGCTCCAAAAGGAGGAAGTTGAGTAAAGCGCAGGGAATTCTGGGTAAATGCAACCGAAACAAACCAAAACCAGGACAGGAGAAATGGCTTGTGGAGTTTTACGAAGACAAAACAGAAATCCTACAATCGCTGGGATTGTAGGATTGTAAACAAAAATGTAAACTTCATTTTTGTTTACATTTAGTGAAAATGGAAGTTGCATTCATCTCTTTTTCAGAGATTTTCGTGTCGGTTAGTCGGTGGTTCTTGATGCAGCGCCGCCACAGGCGAGGAGGGGAACTGGTTTTTCAAAGGATTCGGATCGTTTGACAGAGTGCAGTGTGAAAGCAAACCGCAGAGAATGTAACAGAAGTTGCAATTTTGAAACTTCTGTTTTTAGAATTAGACTAAACCGGACTATCAGATGAAAAATATTCACCTGTTCGTTAAAAAAACAAAACACTGGGTCATCAAAATCCAACAAGAAACTACAAAAAAAATCCTGAAACGTCTTAAAGAGATGTCGATCAAAACCATTTAAAGACATAAAAGCAAGTCTGTCATCTTGGGAGCAAAATATAAAATTGCTAGATGTTAAATCACTACATTAAAGGTAATAATAAGCCGTGTGGGCTGCGTAAGCCTGCATTGTGCTACAGCTCCTTAAATGTGTCTGTGCGTGCTGCAGACACATTAACACAGCAGGAAATATGGATTAACTTTGGTTCAATGGCTGCATAAATGTAGAAACCGCAGTTTGTGTAGTTAAAGCCGGGCTGCAGCTCAAGATGCCTTTAACAGAGAGCAGATGGGAACTGCTGAAATGTTACTGGTGCATATGTTACATAATTAATGCATGTTGTGTGTTTTCCTAGAGATTATTATGTAAATGCCCCTGGGAGTCCAAGGGAAAATATACGGACGACATTACATTTACAGACTGCTTTTATTTTTATTAGCAGGTAAAATGTGAGTTTGGATTTATTGGTTAACTTGTAGTAAAGTGTAAACACATATCTGCCTGAAGGTAAGGGCAGCTTCTGCTTTAAAAACGAAGCCAAGGCTGAATCTAAATATTAATCCAAACGACCAAATAGAAAAAAAATGATGAGAAAAGGAGGAAATGAAAATGTTTTGGGTTGGTGAATTTCTCCCATTACTTTCCAAACTGAACTGGATGATAACTGGAATAATGAACCAATCAAATATATTAAATACCTTTAAATGGAAGGTCTACACTAAGCCAGTCATAATAATTTATAATAATAATTTAATTCAATGTCCCTTTGGGATCAATAGAGTATTTTGACAATGAGTCGCATGATAAATTAAAAATTAAAACAAGCTCAAAGGTTTTTACTGCTGTTTACAGAGAGTTCCTCCATTTTATTTATGGTTTAAAAATTTGTTTTATTTCCATTTTATTTACTGTTTTTGGTTGTTGTGTTTTATTTTGCATATTTGAAATGTCTTCCAGTTCCAGTGTTTTGTATTAAATTAAAGTTTATTGGTCTTTGAGAGGGCGAACTTGAGCTATATTACTTGAAAATTGTCTCAAAATAACAATATTATCGTTTATCGCGATAATTACTGAGACAATTTATCACCCAGCAAAATTTGTTACCAGGACAAGCTGAGTTTAAACCTTTTAATGTTACATTTAACCGAGTCAGTAATTTACATTTTAAGTTTTCTCCTCTTAAGTTCTAAGAAATTATATGAAATTTGTTGAGACGAGTCGAGAAATGGAAAGTCAGTCTACTTTGTAAAAATTAAACCAGTTCAGTAATTATCAGGCTTGACGTTCGCTGCTGTTTCGTATTTGTAATGTGTTTTAAAGTCCCTGCTAACGCTGCAATCAGTTTGCAGCCCAGTAATCTTGTTATTATGCTATTCTGAGCTCAGATTTTCTTCTCCAGGCTGCGCTGAGAAGAAGACGCTCCGTCTAAATGCTCCTGAGGTTTCGGTGAATGAGATATTGGCAGGACTGCAGATTTGTGGCTCGAGGACAATCTATACCGTCTGAGTCCAGAGTATAATGGTGAAATATTGATTGTGTTTTTCTGCTGTTAAGAGTCACAAACCTGAAGAGCTTTTAGCTGCGACCTTTGGGAAAACCCCACAGTTGTGATATTTGGTTTATTTTTAACCTTGATCAATTTTTAATTAGTTTTTTTGGGAAGTTAAGGAGAAAATCACAGTCAGCAGCCAACATTAACTCCACGCAGGCAGTTAATTGTGAACCAATTCTGTCGCCTTCTGTGATGAAAAGTCCTTGATGTGAATGTTTGGTGCTGACAACGTTCGCGTGCCTCCATGTTTGGTACCACAGGCGGCCTCAACGGTCTCCGCTAATGACCTCTGACGGAGCGAAACGAGTCCGAGACACGCAGGAGTCTCACTCAGACGAACGCAAAGATGCAGCTGAAACATTCGGCTGCATCTTTGCACCGCAGACAGAAGTGATTCATCAGAGGACACAACAGAGCTTGTGTGAGAGACGCTGGTGAAGCCCGCCGTCAGCAGGAGCTAAAACCCCCAGCGCCGTCGGAGCAAAGACATCAACGCTTACATGACTTATAGTCAGACTTGTCAGCCGCTGACGCTGAGCGCTCCTGTGGGCACAAGAGACCGAATGGTGCTGGCCGCACAAAGAAAAGTCCTTGGAGAAACTATTTAGCTGATATGCTCTCTGTTACAAACTTGTCACTGCTTGTATTTCTACGCCTAACTCACAGACAAACAGTTTTACCTTCAAAGCGGCGGCGTTATGAATTTTCCAGGCATTTTATTGCATAATATGTTACCTTCAGTTGTTATAAAACCTCCTGCATGTTATTGTTTACAATCGGGAACCAAAAAAACCAGAAAAACATTCACAAAATCCTGGATCTGAATGTTCTTAAAGGGCCAGAATGTATTGATAAAATCCACTAAACTGTTAAAATATCAATAAATATCTGTTTGCTTCAGCATTCAATATGATTTTCTTAAAATTAAATAATATTTAATATCCTTTCACACTGGTCAGTTCATCCACAATTTCGTGATTGTTTTTGTGTTATTTTTTGCAATCAAAATCATAGATTTCGTGGTGTTAAGTTAGAAATATTTGTGAGGAATTTTGATGATGTTTGCAGTAAAGTAGGTTGCTAAATGTAACTTCTTATCACTCGCCGTATCACGGACTATGACTTGACATCAAGTAAGGCTGAGACAGCAGTCACTTAAACTTAATGTTTTCACCCAATTTTAAGAAAAATTTGCAGTAAAGTCTGAAAAAATTTGGGGATCTGTTGATTTTGTGTGAATTTTGCAGATTTGTGAAAAACTGGAGGAGCGTATTGATGTAATATGGAGTCTTAAGGGCCACCGAAAAAGCTGTGGCGGGCCAGATTTGGCCCCCGTTCCTTGAGTTTTGACACATGTGGCTTAGTTGGTTTTATCAATACATCCTGGCACAACCGGCCCTTTAAGAACATTCAGATTTTTGATACAGCCCAAAATGAAAATGAGTTTGATGCCCTGCTTCAAGGTCTATAAATCATTCGCTCTCCAGGAGAAACATTCGCTGCAAAATAAAAAGTAATGCTATCAGTTTCTGAGTTTCTAGCAGAAATATTTTGTCCTTCTGCACAGAGAGCAAACGGGTCAGACGGCCAGATGGTGGCAAAGTCAAGCTCCCAGTTGTGCACAGAGTCTGCAGACAGGCATGAGTCATCTCTCCAGTAACGCATTCGGAGTCCCACTGTTTGACCTGCTCATGCATTTTTAAATCCGTGAGCGCACCTCGGTTATTGACTCCCTCCTTTGGCACCGCAGCCCGTCAAACCGGCCGTCAGCTGCAGCAGTGAGTCACTGGCTCTCGAGTTGTGAGTTTGTGAGATTGTCAGCTTGCTCGTCACTTCTGACCATTCTGTTGTTGCTGGTTTGTGCAGCATAAGCCACAGGTCTCTGCATGGGCATCTGGAGGCGGTGCAGGTGTGTGTGTCTGTGTTTTAGAAGCATCTCTCCGTTCCTCTCTGACCTTTGGAGGTCCTTCGGTCCGTCACAAACCACTGCTTTACTCTGTGTGTAAAAGCCAGAGGAGGAGAGGGGATGCATAAATGTTTAATTTCTGAACATTTCTTTCTGATATTCTCCATTTAGGATACCGTGTTATGAAATACGATGATATTAAGAATAAAGAATGAGCATTTGTGCCAAGCTGACTGTTCTTAACCTGCTGCTGCCTCCACAAAACTAGCTTTTGTGGAGAAAAACAGAATCATTCAGACATTTTAATGGATGTTAATGTAGCATCTTTAAAATCTCGTTCTGCTTTTGAGTTGAGCTCCTGAAAAACCCAATTAACTTTACCTTTACATACGGCTGGGCAGTATGGGAAAAAATCCTGTCATTATGACATTATATTTCATTTCAGTTGATATCAAAATATATTGCGATTTAGAACAAATCACTATTTTTATTTTTGTTGTCCACATATCACAAATTGACCCAGTCACATTTTTTTTCCTTTTTCAGCTTCAGCTGCACAAATATTAGCAGCTAGCGGCTAATTCGTTCATTTTTCCTGCATATTGAAAATCTAATTCTCATATGTCTGACGAGGAAAAGATATTTTGAGATATATATTCCTAGATAAATTAAAGCAAGCTTAATCATTTCTATTTGCATGATTTATTGTTTTTCTCTTTATACCAAAAACAGGATGATAAAAGTTTTCAGTTTGGTGTTTTGGTCTCAACTAGCCTTTTATTTGAAGGACAATTTTGTTTACAGAAAAATTCATTTTATTTGTTGTTTTGTTTATTTATTTTGGATATTTAATGTCTTCCAGTGATAAACATTCGTCTCTGAGAATGTGTTCTTGCATTATTATGCCTTAATGCTTTAAAATAGTCTCAAAACAACAATATTATCATTTATCGCAATAACTTCTGTGACAATTTATCGTCCAGGAAAAGAACAAACAGATCCATATATTCATATCGTTTATCAATCAGCTCTGTCTCGACATCTTAATACAGGAGTGAACAGCATGTGCAGCTCTGGACAATCAGTTTCTCTGATTTGACTTTTTATAGGTTTATGTTTGAGTAAAATGAACTTTGTTCTTTCATTCTATGAACTACTAACAACATGTCTCTGAAATTCCAAGCAAAATTTTAGTATTTATTAGCAGAAAATGAAAAAAAAAGATGCAGAGCTTTTAGACCTCAAATAATGCAAAGAAAACAAGTTGATATTCGGTTAGGAACAACAAAACTAATGTTTCAACTCAGGAAGAGTTTAGGATTTTCAGTTTTCAGTACAGTTCAGACTGCAGCGATGGGACGAAACTGAAAGACGGATGTTGTTAAGTATGTTTGAATCACGGTTGACTTCTTGGACCTACATCCTTTAGCCTGGTAACTGCTGCCAGCTTTGACATAATTGGTTTTGCTGAGCTCGTTTCGCTCGGTGTCTGATTTGTGGCCATCCGCAGCGGAGATGCTGCTGTGTGCAGATGGCGCTGTTTTATGGCAACGGTGGATGCAAAAATCAATCCATCCTACGAAGAGAGGAACGGAGGAACGAGAAGATTGGATGAACAAGCGTGGAAAAACTGAAAGACGGATAAGGAAAGGAAAGAGGTTAGGAAACACTGGTTGGTCATTTTTACCGGATGTGTTTCACAAAGAGACGAGGAAAGGTCAACGCAGAGAGAAAAGGCGACTCAAAGAGAAGTAAAAGAGCTGCTGCAAGAGAGGATGAATTACGCTATGAAGCTAATTAAAACATTATAATGACCTCATATAGTGAGCGAAGAGATTGAATGCATTACACTGCAGATAAAGAATGAGAGGAAGTCCAACCAGACTAAGTTTTAGAAGATTCTGTGTAAAGAAAACAGTAAAGAAAAGACAAAAAAAAAAAGGATAAACATGAATCTAGTCCTTAGAGGATCAATATTAATAAACACAGAAAGCATAAAAAGAAAGATCTCTTAGTGACAGATGATGATTCGCTGTAAAGAAGAATCATTAGGGGAAAATAGATAATGTGGAGAAAATATGATCATGAAGGATTATTTGTAAAAAGAAATGTAAACAAAGCGTTAAAAAGAATCTGGTTGGTAGGAGGAAGTGCAGAAAGGACAGCAAGTTCATGCAGCATTCACTGCTTTATATACTGCAAATACAGTATATAAAGGTTTATAATCTCTGCGATGAGGTTAGCATTCAGCTCTCGTCCCTCGGCTTTGTTTATCAGCAGCAGAGAAAAAGATCTACAGTGACGCTCCAGCAAAAAGAACAAGCTGCGCACAAACAGCAACTCTACTGAGAACACGTGCAAAACCTTGACAAGACCAACCGTAGATGAATTTACTGAGCGCCAACGAGCCTCTGATTGCTTTTAAATCAGGACCGGTTTGTCTCTGCAGCTCATCTCTTCAGCAAAGCTCCAACCGTCGGATGTTCAGATATTTACAGCCCAAATGTCGTCATCCTGGAAAACAATGTAGCTATGACGCAATAATCCAGTCAGATGTTTTTGCACTTTTAAAGCACTTTGAAGAAATGTATTGTTCACTGTTCTGGAGCGACTGGACGGTTCTGCTGACAGTATAATTATAGGACAGAAATAAAATAGAAATATCCTTTATTATCCAGGGAGAATTCAGGTGTACCAGTAGTAAACTAAAGGTAAATGGAGGATGTTTTTCCCCTAAGATAAGACTGTATATAACCAGAGTTGGTTCGTACCTAGTTACATTTACTCAGTTACACTCACCTGGGGAACTTTTCGGAAAAAAATTACTTTTAGGAGAATTTTTTACTACGCTGTAATTTTTACTATTACTTGCATTTTTTATCCTTATTTGAGTAAAATTTCTGGATCTCTTACGTCACTAATTGAAAAACAAATCAGATAAAGTCACACGCCTGCAGTTTTTGTTAAAGTTTCACACGTTTTTTGTTTTTTTTTTATTGAAAGAAACTGATTTGGAAACATATTATTTTCCCTGATTTTGTTACTTATATAAATTATTGTCATTTTGCTCCTTAAAATAACAAAAATACCACTTCATTTTATATTTTGGTCCATCTGATGACATTTTTAAATATTAATAATTTGACTTTTTACCAAATACTTTTTTATTCTTACAAAAGTAATTTCTTGGATGGCTACTTTTTACTTTTACTTGGGTAAAGTATATTGAAGTATTGCTCCTCTTACTTGAGTACAACTTTCGGATACTCTACCCTCCTTTGGGAATAAAAGACGGTTCAGTAAAAGGCAAACATGTGTAACATGATATCGCTTCTATTTAGTCGATTTCTCTTTAAAAAAAATGGTCGCAATGTGCTGCGCGGTCGGCTGCACAAACAGACAAGGATACATCCAAACTTGTCATGTAATTTTATAACTTTTGATGAGGAAAGATGGCGGCGGCGGTGATGGACAGCAGCTCTCGGTGTAACCGCGGATTTGCAGCCAACACTTTCTACAAGGTAAGGAGAGTAACGTTCATATACTTTATAAGTATTATTATAAAGATATCAAATATCGCATTATGGAGAAGTTACGTGCGTCTACCCATTAGTAGTTACCATGGAAACAGTGCCACCAGTAGCATGTAGCCTAGCATGTATGGATAAAACTGGTTAGCATCTCGTCTCTTTAATGCCAGTGTAAGAGGAAATGCTGTTTATGACAGTGACATAAATAATGTGTGAATTCAAGGCAAAGTCAGTAAATTGATCAACACGTCAGGAGGGAGGAGGTTCGGGTCGGTTTCTGAGCTAGCTGTTCCCACGTTTTGTAAATACCGCCGTCTATGAGCTCCAACCGGATGTGTTACGTTTACGGGCAAATTAGCTTGACTGGAACAAGTAGAAGCCATAAATAAACTGGCAGAAACAACTTGGGAAAACGATTCCAGTCCAGAGTTCAACACTCCTTACATCCATCATGGCGCCTCGAATGATTAAGTGACTTAGTTGCAATTCCTGAAGATCCGTTCAGGTTTTTCCCTCTCAGTTTTCCGGCACAGTTGAAGGACATATTGGACCTTTAATGGACGTGAAGATAAAATATCTGGGATATTACATTTAATTCAACACTTAGCCCCTAGCCAGGCAACCTGATCTAAGTCCAGCAGACCACTGTGGTTAATAAGGTTATGCTGCAACTGCAAGATTGTCAGTTGCAATCTGAGCCAGGCGTTGGCGTCTGTTCAGGGTCAGAGGTGGAAACACTCACACGTTTCCCATCCTTCAGCTGTTGGACATGGGGGAACGGAGGTGCTAACTGAGGAAATGCTGCAGATTCAACGATCATACGTCCCATTAAACGCACAAAACTGCAGTGGTTCATCAATTTCAGCTCCTCCAGTTGCAGAAAGTCATCTTCTCCTAACAGGGATCGACACTTCAGAGGTTTAGAGATGAAAAAAAAAAAAAAAAAGCTTGTAACAAACAAAAATGCATCAGAAAAGGCATTTGTGGCGCCTCTTCACATTGTTAATCTGACAAATGATTCAAGCGTGTTTGGATGTTTGCACTTTCTGAAATGCCACCGCTCGATATTTCAATGTGCTGCAGATTTAAAGCCTGGCTCGGTTCAGCGGTCCAGAGGCTCGTATAATTTAGTTCAGGGAAAAGGCGAAGCGACACAAAGGCAGTTCGTCAGGAAGCAGAGGCCGTCTGCTTCTTAAATGCTGCAGAAAGGCTGGATTTTTTAGGTTGTATATGAACCACACTCTGCAAATATCTAGTGAAAATGCAGGAAAATTAAAGAACTACATTAATTCTGTTTATTGTGAGACAAATTTTGTACCAGAATGCTACATACTCTTGTTTTTGAAAGATGTTTCTCTTTATAATTTTCCACAGGACAACACAACATGCATTTTTAATGAGCTTTGGTGAACAAATTTAAATTTGTTGTGGATTTCCTTTAATCTAAATCCGTTCTTCTCATATTGGTCTGTCTGTCACCAGATCTAAGCTAAAGATTATTTAGAAAACCAATCAGGTTTAACTTCCTGGCTCATATCCTTAGATGTTGCTTCAATATTTCTGCATAATGTTTATTCAAAATTATGCTGTCTATTTTATGAAGTCCACCAGTTCATGATGCTGCCACCACCGTACTTCCACGTTAATATGCTTCAGCCAACTATGTTTTCCTCCAATGTAACAACGCCTTCACAGTTCCATAAATATCTTTGAGGCTCTGTATGCATTTGCAAACTGCAACCTGGCATTTTATGTTTCTTTTGGAGTAATAAGTTTAAAGAAATTCTTTAAATATTGTGGCATTTATAAAAAATAAACAATTTTGGTAATTCTTGATGACATAAAATGAGAGGTTTGGTCTGTTTTGACTTCAGACATTGAGAAAAAAAAAGTTGTGTGAATTTTTACAATGCAAAAACAAAATCTTACCAAATATTTTTTGGACTAGTATCTTGTGCAAATATTTTAGTAAACCTAAAATATGACAAAACTGACTTACAAGTAACTTTTCAGCAAGATAAAGGAGCTTGTTTTAGTATTGATGGAAAAGTTTCAGTTCCACTGGCACATTATTTCACTTACAAGATATTTTTTCCATCTATTTGTAGAATAATCTTCCAGTGGAACTAGAACTTTTTCAAATAAAATTTAAGCAATTGTTTATTTAAAACAAGCTCCTATTTCCTGCTGAAAAGTTACTTATAAGGAAGTTTTCTCTTACTTCAAGTGTATCAAGATATTTGCACTTGAAACTAGACCAAAGCTATGAGATACGGTTTTGTGTTTTTGCAGTGCATTTGGTGTACAGAAACTTCTGGTTTATTTAGTTAGAAGTACCGTATTTTCCGGACTATAAGTCGCAGTTTTTTTCATAGTTTGGCTGGGGGTGCGACTTACACTCCAGAGCGACTTATATGTGAAATTATTACCACATTATTATATCATATCACATGTTATTTTCACACTAAACCGCCAGAGGGCGCTCTAGGCCTGTGTTGATAATGTGTGTGGTAGAAGCTACGTCCGGAGTTAGCCGAGTTGTTTACAAGCGACACCGAAGATGAAGATTTAGTGATTTGGAGCGACACGGATGGTTTGGTAAACTTGTTAGCATGTTATTTATGCTATAGTTATC
>CAEGAD010063955.1:0-41228 GCA_903067055.1 Poeciliopsis paucimaculata
TTTTTTGCACTTTTGGATGTCATACTATGACTATTTTTTGCACTTTTTGGATGCCATACTATACTATAACTATTTTTTGCACTTTTTGGCCGTCATACTATACTATGACATTTTTTGCACTTTTTGAATGCCATACTATACTATTACCATTTTTTGCACTTTTTGGATATCATATTATACTATGACTACTTGTTGCATATTTTTAACGTCATACTATATACTATGACTACTTTTTGCACATTTTTAACGTCATACTATACTATGACATTTTTTGCAGTTTTTGGATGCCATAGTATAGTATGAAATTTTTTGCACTTTTTAGATGCCATACTATACTATGACATTTTTTGCTCTTTTTGATGTCATACTATAGTATGACATCCAATATACTATGACATTTTTTGCACTTTTGGATACCATACTATACTGACTTTTTTTGTACTTTTTCGATGCCATACTATACTATGACTATTTTTTTCACATTTTGGATGCCATGCCATACTATACTATAACTATTTTTTGCACATTTTTAACGTCGTACTATACTATGACATTTTTTGCACTTTTTGGATGCCATACTATACTGTAACTATTTTTTGCACATTTTTAACGTCATACTATACTATGGCTTTTTTTTCACATTTTTAACGTCACACTATACTATGACATTTTTTGCACTTTTTGGATGCCATACTATACTATAACTATTTTTTGCACATTTTGGATGTCATACTATACTATGACATTTTTTGCAGTTTTTGGATGCCATAGTATAGTATGAAATTTTTTGCACTTTTTGGATGCCATACTATACTGACTTTTTTTGTACTTTTTCGATGCCATACTATACTATGACATTTTTTGCTCTTTTGGATACCATACTATACTGACTTTTTTTGTACTTTTTCGATGCCATACTATACTATGACTATTTTTTGTACTTTTTGGATGCCATACTATACTTTAACTATTTTTTGCACATTTTTAACGTCATACTATACTATGACATTTTTGACATCATACTATACTATGACATTTTTTGCACTTTTTGAATGCCATACTATACTATTACATTTTTTGCAGTTTTTGGATGCCATAGTATAGTATGACATTTTTTTGCACTTTTGGATGTCATACTATGACTATTTTTTGCACTTTTTGGATGCCATACTATACTATAACTATTTTTTGCACTTTTTGGCCGTCATACTATACTATGACATTTTTTGCACTTTTTGAATGCCATACTATACTATTACCATTTTTTGCACTTTTTGGATATCATATTATACTATGACTACTTGTTGCATATTTTTAACGTCATACTATATACTATGACTACTTTTTGCACATTTTTAACGTTATACTATATGAAATTTTTTGCACTTTTTGGATACCATACTATAGTATAACTACTTTTTGCACATTTTTAACGTCATACTATAATATAACATTTTTGCACATTTTTAACATCATCCTATACTAACATTTTTTGCCCATTTTTGACATCATACTATACTATCACTAATTTTTGCACTTTTTGGATACCATACCATACTATGACTATTCTTTGTAGTTTTTGGATGCCATTGCATACTATGACATTTTTTGCACTTTTTGGATACCATACTATACCGACTTTTTTTGTACTTTTTGGATGCCATAATATCCTATGACTATTTTTTTCACATTTTTAACGCAATACTATAATATGACATTTTTTGCTCTTTTTGGATACCATACTATACTGACTTTTTTTGTACTTTTTGGATGCCATACTATACTATGACTATTTTTTGCACTTTTTGGATGCCATACTATACTATGACATTTTTTACAGTTTTTGGATGCCATACTATACTGACTTTTTTTGTACTTTTTGGATGCCATACTATACTATGACATTTTTTGCAATTTTTGGATGCCATACTAGACTATAACTATATTTTTCACATTTTTAACGTCATACTATACTATGACATTTTTTGCAGTTTTTGGATGTCATACTATACTATCACTATTTTTTGCACTTTTTGGATGCCATACTATGACATTTTTACACTTTTGAATGCCATACTATACTATTACTATTTTTTGCAGTTTTTGGATATCATACTATTCTATGACATTTGTTGCACGTTTTGGATGCCATACTATACTATGACTATTTTTTGCACTTTTTGGATGTCATACTATACTATGACTATTTTTTTCACATTTTTAACGTCATACTATATACTATGACTACTTTTTGCACATTTTTAACGTCATACTATAATGACATTTTTGACATTATACCATACTATGACTAATTTTTGCAATTTTTGGATGTCATACTATACTATCACTATTTTTTGCATTTTTGGATACCATATTATACTATGACATTTTTTGCACTTTTTTGATGCCATACTATACTGACATTTTTTGCACTTTTTGGATGCCATACATACTGACATTTATCTATCACTATTTTTTGCATTTTTGGATACCATTCTATACTATGACTACTTGTTGCACATTTTTAACGTCATGCTATACTATGTCATTTTTTGCACTTTTTGGGTGCCATACTATAGTATGAGTATTTTTTGCACATTTTTGACGTCATACTGTACTATGACTATTTTTTTGCACTTTTTGGATGTCATACTATACTATGACTATTTTTTCTACTTTTCCGACAACATACTATATTATGAATAATTTTTTCACATTTTCGACGACATACTATACTTTGACTTATTTTTCACATTCATGACGTCATACTAATCCATACTTTTTTCTCACAGATTAAAAACTAGGCAAACCGAGTCCAAAAATTATTTTTATTAGAACAATACAGCAGATATAAAGGTCTATTGCAAATCAAACACTCCCATCAGAATGGAATATGTGCTTCAACAAACAATATGCTCTCTGCAAGAGAAATAAATTAAAATTGATAAAACAAATAGAAAACGAGGGAAGAAAAGCAATAGAACAAAGCAAAATCTTTTTTTCTTTTATAAAATATAGGATGCAAAGAAGAGAAAGCAGATCACTCAACTTGCTGATTAAGAATTTGCAAACCTAAATTTCAAACAATAATTCAGAAAAAAAGCCCCAAAAGATTCTTTTCACTATGTAAATGTAAAAATTTGGTATTACCTGAAAACTTGAATTGAAAAAGTTCACCTTTTATCAATCACCAAGTGTCGTCTCAACATCTGAGACTAACCATGAGCCCTTAAAAAAGTAGTTACTTTTTAAAAAGAAAAGGTCAGTTAAACGTAACTGTTTATAAGTGACTTTACCTTTGGTCACCGAGTGTTTATTACGATCGAACAAAGAAAATAAATAACCTGAAATTAAAGCCTGCGTTAAACTGGATACATAAAACGCAAAAGGGAAAAAAAATTCTAAGTGAAAAAACATTTTCAAGAAGAAATGATCCTCGTCGTTAATGAGAGCAACTCAGGATAAGGATTAAAACAAACTGCATCTGTATTTAAGGAGACTGCAGTTTGATCACAATTATAAAAAAATAATGGATATGATCGAAGCCTTGCTTATAAAAATATCCTGGGTAGAATATGTTTTAATAAATCATTTAGAGGAGGGCGTAGAAAAAATAATCTTATATGGGTAGAACAGAAATAGGATTTACATTTATAGAGATAATTTAACAGTTTTAGGACGAATTAAAGCCGCTACATATAAAGATCGGTTTTTGTTTTTTGTTGTTATGCTTGTATTTCTGTTTCAACATTTTGGATCAGTACTCGAGGCTCCGACAGAAACTCAGTGGCCTTCTTGTCAATGTTTGTCCAACCAGAGATATGACCCTTAAACAACTGCGACAAAATATCAATTGCTAATATTTCGTCAATTTTCCTGCAAATCTCAATTACTTAAAAACAATCTAAAGCTGTGAGAAAGAAAGCCCACCACTGTCATATTTACTTCCCTGCCACCGTACGGGTGGACACCTCTACCCCACTTTAATTATCATGTAACATATTGATTTATTCATCTTTTATAGCATGTTTTTTGTATTTTTTTAAAATAAATTTCATACAAATCTATAACCAAAACGTTTAGAAATCTTATTTACATTTTTTTTTAATTTTAATTAAAAGAGACTATGAACCTTTTGTCCCATCCATCTTAACTTACAAAGCTTAAGAAAGGAAGAACTCTGAAGGCCTTTTTCACTCAAATGTTTTTTCAATCCTCATCAAAAAGTGACTCAGAAAAACAGCATTCACCAATGGAGAGGGGGGAAAAAAAACACCACTCAAAATGCTTGTGAAGTTGGTTCATTAATCCAAGAATCAGATCAATGCAAAACACAAAGACGAGTTTTAAACCTCCCGTTCCGTCCCAACACTGCTTAACACGACAGGCTGCCATAGAAGAAACGTTTGAGCCATAGAAATGGAGCCAGAAGTGGTTGGTGTGGAAAAACTGAGACAAAATGAGAGCAAACCCATTTTTTGTCTAGCAGATTAACAGCGCCCCCTGTGGGGCAAGCCACTGTGGTCTTCTGTTGCAGCGATGAGATCTGTGTGCGGTTCTGTCTGAAGAGCGAGTGAGGGTCTGTGCATATTATATGAGCCAGTGCCGTCTCGTATACTGTCAGTGAATGAGTGAGTCAGAGTGTGTTTATGTGTGTGTTAAAGCATGCCATCCTCAGTGCAGCCGCCCCCTGCGGTATACCGAAACTCCTGCAAGTTAGAGACGCCGTGAAAATGGACGAAAGCCCCGGCGACTACCAGGATGTGGAACAGCTGGTGGGAGTGGAACTGTGACAAAAAGAGAAATACACACAGCAGCAATGAGTGGGGAGACTTACTGAAACTCTGGCAACAACATACTTATCACATGTGTTTGTTCGACACTCACCCAGATGTCACACTTGCCAGGGAAGAATCTTTCTGGGATGCGAGCGGCGTACAAACAGGCGCCAGTGATGTAGAGCATCGCCATGAGAAACAGCCAGCCCATCTGACCGATGGTGGTGGCTTTGATCAGACCCTCGCTGATGACAAAGTGAAGGGTGGGAACCACGCCGCTCAGACCCAAACCTACAAACACTCCTAGGAACAGACAGGAGAATTCAAAGGGAAACACGAAACAGCATATGAGCGCCGGCATTTGTCATTTATTCAGTTATGAAATGCCAAACTGAAGCTTAAGCTTACCTGCTCTGACAGCTCTGTACTGTGGAGTAGCGAAAAAGTCACATTGTGAAACTGTGATGGCAGCCAGACCCAGGACACACACGATTATCAGGTAGATGAAGCAGGGCTGAGGCGAGCAGTAGAAAGAATAGTACAACCAGGGGACGAAGGAGCCCATGATCAGGAAGGCAATACCACTGTAGTCCAATCTGAACATAACATAAGTCAGTTAGTAAGAGTCTTTTACTTTCTTTACCCTCCAAAAAAACAGTTGTGTGTCTTACTTGGAAAAGATTCTGGACACGCCCTCCGAGTGACAGTAGACTGTGTGGAAGAGCCAGGAGAAGGAGAGGCAGAGGATGGCTCCGAGAAAAAACATCCCAATTACTACCTTCTCTTGGAGTGGAGCCACAAAAGACATGTTGGGTCTGAACATGTACATGAGACCCAGGCAGAGGAAGAACAAACAACCTGCAGGAGAGAGGAACAATAACAGTAAGAGTGAGAACAAGAGGAGAGAGTCATAATAAAAGGGAGAACATTCAGAAATAGATTATGGTTTGCAGTAATACACTAGCTTTTTGTTTGTTTTTGTTTTTATAATAAATTTATTTGGCTGTAAATATCCTTAACTGTAGCTCAATTGAAGGTTGGGGCTCCCCTGATGTAGATGATTTATCACACCACTAGATGGCAGAAGAGAGCTCCAAAGAATAGTTTTGCAACATTGGCATGAAACAAAGGAGTTCAGCAAAAAGGTGCACTGAAAAGAGCACCTTCTCTCCGTCAGTAGATTAAATGTTCAACTTAGTCCAAGTCCTTGGCATTCAATCAATCATACTTTCAACAGTTCTTAGGTAAGAAACTGAACCTGCTTCTTAAGGGTTTTAAACAGTTATTCTGTTAGCTAACAGATTATAGTACAATCTGGCTAAATAAAGGATAAACCGAGAGAAAGTTTCTATTTCAGTCCTAATTATGCTTTGTGCTGTAAGAGCATTGTTCTTCAACGCATTCTCTTGAAAAAAAAAACATTTACGTTCGGATCACGGATTGAGGTTGGGATGAGAGAGTGAGCTGCGTACCGAGCAGGTGTGTCCAGATGTTCCCCGTCTCTGTGTGGATTCTGAAGATGCTCTTGAAGCAGGCGCGAAATGAAGGCATCGGTGGTCTGTGGCCGTGAAGCAGGAAGTCGTTGTCTTTCAGCCAATCCGGGAGCACGTCGTGAGGGATGACGCGCCACCGACCCTCCCACATCTGTTTGGTAAACAAAGCAGAAGGTACCTTAAATAATTTTTGTCCAAAGACACCAAGAGCCAGTAAAAAGTATTCGATACAAAAGCCTTTAACTAACCACAAGATGTTCTTTATCAGAAGCAGTTGGTTGCTTAATAAATGGCAGAAATTAGGAACATGTTTTTGTGGCACTGGCTCCAGCACAGGAAATTACAGCTGGTTGTAATATCTACAGAGTGTCCAGCGAAGATTTCAACATCACATTATCAGATTCTGTCTGGCCTGATGTAAATAAATTAAGTGAAGCCTGATATAGTAAACATGACAGACAGGGAGAGGAGAAGCGTCTGAAAGATTAATTGCAGTCATTTACAAACTCCTGGCAGTGATTTTAGAAGACAGAGTGTATAAATCTACACACTCGAGCAATGTAATCTAATCTATCAATGGTAGGGACCTGTTTATACCCGTTTATGACCTTAGTGTATGCTTGCCTTATTACTTTCCAAACACACACAAGTCAAGTATGAGTTTAAATTGGTTGTTAACTTATTCACAGTGGTACATTTTTGACAGCTGATGTCAATTCTATTTTCAAAGCTGTCCAAGTAATTAAGAGGTCCAGTCAGGTGTTCTACTAATGGTCCATTCTACTAATGGTCAGCTGGTTCTGAGCAGCATAACGAAGCAGAACTGCAGGGCTCTGCTGAACACATTTAAGGGGAATCAAGCACACAAAGTGCTACTGACAAGGTTAATACTGGCACTGCAGCCAACTATCTGCAAACTGGATATATTAAACCAGGGTACCAAGTCATCCAAGTCATCAATAATAGCAGGTAGAGATTGTTTTTACAAACCATTAATACAATGACTATGATTAATGACTGTATAGGTTTATGCATTTTCAGTTTTGGCCCATGTCCAAATATGGCTTGTTAGAGTCCGTATTTACAACTTGGACACCGTGGCTGTAGTTTACTTTAGGGCACAAGCCTGTCATATTTTTTATGGTTTTATTAGTAGCTGTTTTTCTTTTTACTGTGTGGTTTTATTGAGCGTCTCAGTAAAACAAGCACCTGGCTGGAGCTTAGTGAGAAATATGAGCTAAAGTACAGTCACCCTAAACATGTGAACACTAACAGAAGTAAAGGTGTGAAAAAGTAAAAATTTACCTTATGTACAAACTCCTCCATCCGTTCCATGGCGTGGTGAGCTTGTAGCAACGGAGTTCTTGCCATAAAGCCTTCGTCACTACTTCTCTCATCCTCGCTCTGATCCCTCTCCTCTCCTCCTCTGTCATCCTCGGGGACAGACTGAAACAGGGCAGACAGACATTAGATTGGATTCACACCAAAACTTTTGGAGCTTAAAGACATTTTCTTGAAAGATAGATCATGAGAGAATGTTTGCCAAAGTGGCAATTAATCACGTTAATGAACGTCACAAAGGAAAGCAAACCAGGAGAATTGGTGAAGTTTGCCTCAACTATAAACCTATTGGACTTGTTTTTTCTTCTCTGAAAGGCTTTGGACTATTTTGTGCCAAATAATTACTGTACATGTGTAACAAAATAAAGAAATTTAAAGGAACAGAAATAAAATGTGAAGATAAGATTCAATAAGATTTTTAAACTCCTTAAAAAAAATCCTGCAGCATTTGTGACCACTTCTGAACCTTTTAAAAACATGACTTTTATTTTGTAATACCAGTAAAATCACTGTATATGTCTGGATTGGAAGAGGAGGAGCGAAGTTAATCAATTATCTAACCTAGGAAAGATTAAACCTTTTATTTTGAAGAGAATACAATGGCTTTATTTTGAAATATCCACATTTGAAGAAATTTGGATCCATCATATGAAATATTCAGGTTTTTACTTTGGACTGTAAACGCAAACCTTTTGAAAAGAATGACTAGAAATTTGCAACCTATTCCATAAATAATCCAAAAATGCATTGGATTAATAATCGATCCACAAGGACATTTTAGTGACAGAGCTGATTTAGTTAAATAAAGCAGATGCAGCCACCGCCTGCCAATCACAAACAGGAACCTCAACAGTCAAATAGTGTGAATTTAGTCTAACAACTCGAGACACAGCTGGGCAGCCATGGCCGCCTGGTGATAAATATGCAGTCATTAATCAAAACTGGTGTACAAACAAACAACAACAGATGTAACACACACACACACACACACACACACACTGAAACAGTGATGCTCCAACAAAATAGTGAAAAACAAAAAAGAAATCAGGTGGAAAACCGTGATAAGCACAGCAGTGGAAACAGCTGAAATCATCCAAACCTTCATTGTATACATAGTACTTTATTGTGAACGAAGATAACAGAAAACAAAATGCACCTTCTGTTGTTGTAGCTCTAAAAGAGGAGAGAAAGTGAGGAAATTCAATGAGACATTGAAATAAAAATGAGAATGGAGTCTGATGCAAAACCTATTTAAAAAAAAAAAAAAAAAAACAGACCAGAAATTCCTCTGGATCAGCCCAGTTCCTGTCTGCTCTTAGAATAATGCCCCTTCTGATGAAATGAACTTCTTGGTTTCTGTGGTTTATGGGCTGCTTTAGGTTTGTACATGTATCAGTGGTGCTTAACCACACATTAGGACTTATTTCAGTCAGCTGCATAGAGCACACAGAGGTAGCACTCACTAATCATTTCATAAAGTCAACTTGCAAACATTGTCTTTGTTTTACATCAAAAAATCAAAACTGGCTAAAATTGGTATCAGCAGATCAAAGATCGTCTTTAATTTTCCGATTGGCGAATCTCAAATAAGATTAAATATGAGGAAGAAAGAAAAAAAAAATTAAACGTAGAACCCCAAAATCGGGTTTCTTGTTTTGGTCACAGCCGTTTCGGTTGATTTTTAGTTGGAGCTGGAGGTCTTAAAATTGGTCAACAGACCACAAAACACAAACTAAAACTACTTCTTTTCTGATGAACGTTTCAGGTGTGCAAAGTCCTGTCTTCACTGAAAGCCGCAGTCGTGTTGTTTGGTGGCAGATGACGCAGGATGTCTGAGTGACATTGCTCATGAGGAACTTCTGTTAATCATCAGAAAACATTAAAAGCCTGAAACAACCCATGTTCTTGGACATTTTTATGTTTCTCACATTAAATCCCCTCAGAGACCTGCACGTGGAACATGTGACCTAACCTCAGCTATTCAGCCTCTGACTGGCCAGAAGGTTAAAGGCTCTGGGGTCAAATTTCACTCCGTATAAAAGTGTCTGGATGGCGGGCCAACAATATGAACCGTCTCCTCTTGGAGGCGCTCAGGTTGGCTGCCCATCTAACACACCCAGTTATTTATTCCCTGTTATTTATCACAGTTGCAGTCAAACTTCAGCAGAAAGTCTTTCCAGTTGTTCTCAGAACTAATTTCAAAGAAACAACACCCGAGACTCCTCTGGGAAGCTTCTATGAAAATCCATCGGTGTGTTTGCATAGCTCATCATCCGCACACTGGAATCCAGATCCACAAAACAAAATAGTTTTTCTAATCACTTCCTGGAATAATGTAAGTGTAAGTAACTTTTTCTTTTTTTCCATCCAGCAGAAGGAAGATTTCTTTTTCTACTTTCATTAACATAAACATGAAAACCAAGCTCAACTTCATGTTTAACTTTTCTGATAACATCATTACAAATTTTTCCCTGAGTAATTTTGTCCACTTAAGCAACGTTATATTTGGGGTGTGTACACAAATGCTCACACTACGTCTGATAAAGAAGGTTGGAAGCCTTATCAGTGAAATGCAGACACATCCTGAGCTGAATTACAAAACATGATCATTAGAATATAGAATGCCTGTTTATTTATTTCTCTTGGGCATTTTTGATGCAGTGAGGCAGAAGAGAGTACCATAGAACAATAAGTTAACACACACATTATATATATATATATACGTAACAATGTGATAAAGCTGTAAATCAGTGAGCCAACATTCCTGTTGCTCAGGAATCTTGCTCAGATTGAAAGTGATTTTTAATTGGGGCTTTTACTTCCAATACTAAAATCAAATGCAAAAACAACAAACAAACATTTTTAAGATCAGATACTTTAACACAATTATTTACAATGATTTTCTGAATTTTGGACAATAAAACTACATTTGTAAAGATAAAAAGGTTTTTTTCTGCATTCCCCACATATCTTGATTGATAAGCAGAGATGGGAAGAAAAAAGGGTTTCAGAGCTCTTTCTACCTAGAAGTAAATCAGGATGTTATTCCTTCTGATTCCCAGAAGGCCAGACTTCTTCCCTGTCACAGAAAGCATATATCCTGCTCCCCTCAGGCTCGTTACCTCCACATTGATCTTTCTGGTCAATTTCGCCTGACTAATGATCAGTTTTCTGCAAACACGCCCGTCACACACTTGCATTTTGAGGTACATGCTGCTTGATGGTGTTTAATAGTGAGTCAGGTCAGTGTAAAAACAGAGAAGGAGCAGAAAGCTAAGAGGAACACAGATTAAACTCTGGAAACTCAAGAGTAGAACGTGCCAGAGAGGGAAGAGCTCACCCCTGCACACATTAACCCTCAGAGCAGGGCAGAGATATTCAACATGTGACTCACACATGTTCCCTGCCGTCTTGGGATCGAAGGAAAAGACACTGTGACCCTCAGTAGCGGCCTGTTCTGGAGACAGGACACTGTGCTTCCTGTTCTGACCATGTGGAGAATGTGAATGCTCTACGGGCACAGCAACAGAGGCACTTTAAAGTAAGAGTGCTTAAATCTGCCACTTCACTGTTTTTGTTTTCCTTCACTCAACAAATGAACAACAGGCATTGAGATTACGCAAGTAAACGGCATAATCGTCCACTGTTGCACCATAAAGTTTCAGCTAATTTCACTTTCCTAGCAGCTCACACAATTTTTAAATAGGACATTTTTGTGCAGAATTTGAACCAGGTGAAGCTAAACTATTCCTCTTGAGGAGTTTTAGAGAGAACATGTTTACAGACAAAGGTGGTTTTACCTTACATGCAAAATGTATATTTTGTTACGCAGTTTTGTGTTAATTACTGCTCTGAGTGTGTTGTTCTTTCATTTTTTGAGTTTGTATAATCCAGGCAACAATTAATTGATTCCTAAACTAGTTGACGATTATTTCAATAATCATCACGATTAAACTGATTAATTGTTTCAGCTCTATTACCCAGCAAATTTAACAAACTTTATGTAAGTGCGTATTAAAGTCTGCTCGTCTTCCAGAGATGAAATTAAAAGTTGCAAAACTGATTTTGAGTGAAGTTCAGATTTTTATAAAGTTAATTTTCTAACTGTGCATTACAATGTCAACTTGTTAGCTTTATTGGAAACATGTCTGAATACTAATTCACTTCTGTGTCATAAAAAATTATATTATAGCAAGAATAGCCTCAATCGAGCAAGTGCAGCTGGAGACAGAAGTGTACCAGATGAAATCTGGTGGTAAACAGGATGTGGGATACCAGCCTGAAAGCTTCCCCACACGCACACGCACACGCACACGCAAACAGACAGCAAGCCGTGAACGAGTGAAACTAGGCCTTGTTTAGGTGACAAGGGGGGTTGGAAACCATGCCTTGTTGTGATCGAGGCAGGTGTCTTCTGATGCCATCTCAGGTTTACGGGTTGAGTTACAGCAGGTAAAAAAAAAAAAAAAAAAAAGAAGAAAAAAGATTGTGTTTCAGACGGCTCTTTCCTGCTGAAGAATAGAATTGATCGCTTACACACAGCACCTGAAAACGAACAAAGTGTTGTCTCAGTGCGTCTGGTGCATTAGTTTAACCGGGTCCATAGTCAGATTTATTTGCTCTCTATCCAGTAACGGCGCCATTATACATATAACAGATTTCTTTATGGCTCTGTTGTTAAATAACAACACATCGCCATTAACTTAGAAAGGACCTGACTGATGAAGCAGAGCCAGCTTCATCATAATGCAGCTCTAATTGCTACAGCACAATGTGAGTCATCAGAGCCTGCAGAGCCTTGAAAGTGGTGCGGTTATCAATAAGTGGAGGTGGATGTTGGGAACCTTGGACAAAGAGGCTCGTGACCAAAGCATGCAAAGTCAAACTTCAAGCTGCTGCTTGTACAGCTGACTTAATAATCCATTATATTGCAGCAAACTGAAAAAGAAAATATCTAGAGTCGATTCCTTTCCTTTGTTTGTCTTGAAAGAAGATTGATTTCACTTCTGGGTTTCTCTAGTACATATTTTGAAAGTTTAAAAATATATATATTTTACTCAAAGTCTTGAACCAGATTTCTTTTGACAAGGCTTATTTTTTGAATGTCAGTTTTTTTATTCAAGGATTTTCACAAACTTTAAATGCACCCTACCTATAATATAATTTAAAATAACTAAAGTATTTCCCCCACCATCAACAGGTCGAATCAAAACCACTCTGAGATGAAAATGAGCAGAAATGAAAAAGTAGGTAGAAAAAAATTGCACGTCTTTAGAAAGCTTTGAAGACTACTTCTCAAGATAACTTCAGAAAATAAAATCTGTCCCTTTTAATTTTTTAAGTCATGTTTTTCTGCATGTTTAAAATGTTTATATTTCCCCAGAGAACTGGTAAAGCTCTGTTATCTGATCTCTACTGTAGTTCTTTAGGCTCAAGAGTGGCTCAATAGTACTTTAAAGGAGACTCCAAACTTTTCCAATTCAGCTTCAAAAATCAAGTTCGAAATTGCTCTTTAGAAGATTTTGCCGAGTTTGAAACATAATCTGCTTACCACTTTACATGTTGTTCACAAAGATTTGAAATTTTCTTTTTTAATTTAAGGGAGAAAAGGCAGTGATGTATCATTTTGTTTTCAAACGGCCAAACGGATCAGCTTCACGCCCTCAGCTTCTTAATGACTCCTCTTACATTATTAACGTTAGGATGCCAGTTTTGGTTATGTTTTACAGTGTGACCCAGTAAAGCCCCGCCGTGCCACATGCCTCTGAACAAAGCCCCAAAGCTGCTGACAGCAGGCAGGTGTGTGTGTCCTGTACTCACGCCATGGTGTGAGGGGCACTCTGCGGTGCTGAGGTGACTGGTTGACGAGCCTGAGGTGTTGGGTGTGTTTTTCTCCCGTGGACTCATGGGATCTGCAGGTGAGCAGTTTGTGGCGTTTTCTGTGAGGTTGGAGTTTCTGTGCCGCAGCACGAAGGCCGGGCCTTCAGCTGGGCCCCCGGCCCTGGCCGTCTCTTCTTCGTCCAGCTTGAGAGGCTGGACTGCCTTCTTTAATTGAAAGCAAGAAGGATCTGAGCTGGAGCTGGACAGAAGACTGAGGGGTGCAGCCACCAACCGAAAAAAATCTGAAACGATTAGAGTGGGAAGTTCAAATAAAGTGATGCAGGCAGGTTAAAACTCAAACTTCAATGTATTTTATCAGGAATTCAGGTGGTAGACCCAATACAAAATGGTGCATTTAAGTGAAATGGAAGGAAGATATATGTAAATAGAGCCACTTGTCGCCATTGTTACAACTGTAAATCTCTTGTGGTCTGTGTCTACCAGCTTTTCACATGTGGAAACAAAAAGTTTTACTCGTTCTTCGCAGAGAGAACTCAACCTCTCCACAACTTCCCAACCTCATCCTTGGGATGAGGTTGGGTTATACATATTACGAGAAATGTATAAAAGCTTCCCCTCTGCATGACACTGCCACTGTCATGTTTTACCACAGTGTCTTACAAAAGTTTTTTGCTCACATCCAGACATGGCTCACACTGACTTCATGAGTTGAATTCTGCAGCAACTGGTAGCACTTGCATTTATTTAGCTGAATTAATTCAATTGATAATCTCGTTTCCCTTTGGGATAAATAAAATATAATTGAATTGAGCTTGTTGCAGAATGTATGAATATTAAATACCTGGGTTGTAGCTAAGTTTCTGAACTTGAAGACGGGTTTGAGTCGAGGCTTTATGGGACTAAGCTGGAGAGGAACTGCAGTCCAGAGAGAAACTGAAGGAAAGAAAAAAATAATGACTGATGTTAGTCCCAATTTACTGCAAAAAAAAAAAAAAATACAACAGATTAAAAGAAAAACATCAATATAACATCAACATAAAAATGTAAAGATAATTCAAACACGGCAGACTAAAAACAGTTAACTGACTGAAACATGTGACACTTTTAACCAGTCCCAAACTTTAAATAAAAGATGTCAAGTAACTGAAGTCAGCCTCCAAAATATCCCTCAGTGTCTTGTCTGAATCACTCCATTATGCCATCCACCCTAAATGCTGCATTTAACAAGAGTTGCAAACAATAAGAAGCTGCCAACTTGCTGTCATGGTGAGTTGCTTCGCAACGAGATGTGTCAAGGACAGCAACAAGACATTCGCATACAAGAAGCTGACGTATTCCCCGATGGTAAACTATTTTGCACTGTGGCTTTCCTCTTAAACAGAGGTAGCTGTTAGGAACCAGAGTTAAAATGTGAGCCCATCTTTAAACAGATTAAAGAAGCTCCGGATGGAAACGGCTGCATTAAACTTGTAAACAATTCTACAAAAAAGCACATGCTAATATTTTAACAATTTGGAAATGATCAGGAATGCAGCTGCAGACTCATCTCTACATACTGCTGCTTGCCATATGTTTACCTCCCATCTTTCACCAGGCTCCAGTGAGGCCAAATCAATGTAAATATGTCCCTAAGCTTAGCATAGGGCGGCTTCATTTAAACGCTCACCCCGCCCCACACACACACACACATTAAAGCTCATTGCTCTCAGTGGGAAAAATAACCCTTCAGGTAAACAAGACAGTTACTTCAACACATTTTGAAAGAGGAATAAAAGTAACAGGAGAAAGAAACAAATACTAGTACTAACATGTTTTACACATGAACCTTCAGAAAGCGTTATTCACTCAGGCCCATTCTTCACTCAGTGATGTCTTATCGATTTCTATTTCTGCAGCCCAACTATCATCAAAAATGACCGTAGCACTTTCCTCTGGTAGCCACTGCCACATTTCCTGTTGTGTTGGAAAGTTTGCTTTCTCAGCTACTTTTGATGTGATTTTTTTCAGCCGTAGTTTAGCCCCCAGGGGGATAGGCTCATGTGATTGCAGCACGAGCACAAACCGTCTTTTTGACAATCTGAAAAGGTCTGAAGAGCAAAAAAAAAAAGAAGGAAAATGTAAAGAAGCATATTTATCCACCACTAAACGAACATTGTTCACTTTACTTTGTTGGAGAAGTTTGATGTTGCAAGAATGTTTTTCACTGTACGTTGTTTAGTATCCTGAGGAATCAAAGACTCGCACACAATCATTGGCACGACTTGTGAAAATAACAGCAGCAAAACAAACAGAACAGTACAGACTGGCCCAGCCCCAAATTAAGATAAAAAGGCTCATTTGATGGAAGTAAAGATATGGAAAGAACACAAAACCAGAGCTGCTTCACACACCCAATCCAGGACATGCGTTCAAGGATCTGATCCGACCGACTCCCGAGTTGCTTTAGCCCGCTACAACAGCTGACACGTTATGTCCATCCACAACAGGAAGCAGAATGAGTCACTGAACTGTTCCATGCAGGGCAACAATGATCACATTGCTCCCAGATGGGCAACTGGTATCATGCGAGCTTCATTTTTACACTGAAAAAAAACCACCGGTTAAGAATCGGTTTCATTTCTACATTAAAGTCTTCCAACATATGCAAATTTTTCTGTTTCAAATATAGCTATAAAAAAGTATTTATCTCACTCAGAGTCGTCATTATCATCATGAAGTGGCGTTTTTACATGGAGGATTTTACCCCTAAGTTTAATACCTACAATACAGGCTTAGGTACCACAATGAAAGCTATTGTAATGTCGCAGATTAATGAGATTACAGGCAAAAAAACAAAATAAAAAATTTATACAAAGGAAACCGGGGTCATGAATCAGTCAGGTATTGGTGTGCAAAACATCTTTGACTTTGTTCTTTCAGTCTATTCTTAGCGTGGCGTCCCAAATCTCATTTTATCTGCTCTGGATGTTGCTGCTTGTTTTCGTCCGACAAATTCAAAGCTTTATGCAGCTATCCAGAGTTAAAAGTGGAGTCAGGAACGCCACGCCTTTTTTAATTGTTTTTTTTTTTTTTTTTAAACAATTTGAAAGCAGTCATGTGAGCGGTACTCGCATGCAATTTAATTTAAAATGTGTATCTTTTGATTCTGAATAATGTCAGTCTTGATTAGTTGGAGATAAGTACTCTGGTCAAAACACAATCGTGAAAAGATGCACTCACAAGTCATATATTTATAGAAGCAGAGCAAGTGAGGCCACAAGTAAGTAATGTGAGGCCTGTTATGGTGTAGAGTAGCAAGTATAAATCAATCACTGTATCCAGCACTGTAACTTCGCAGAACTCAAATGAAGAACTGCTGAAAACCAAATAAAAGGATCAATACAAAATGATTTGCACTGTTATTTTTACAAGTGGTGCAGAGATCCCAGCTGAAGAAAAAGTAAAATGAAATAGAAAGAAAAATAGTTCTAGAGCACACCTCTGCTCCAGACATCAAGGTGTTGCTTTGGATTGTGATATCTTATTTCCACTATGGACTGCAACTGTTATTTACTCACAAATACTAATTACTTGGAAATGCCGCTAAACGGAAAGCATCGCAAGTCACAGCAAGCCTTGTGACACAGGTTTGAACAAACTAATGAACTTTAAAAAAAAAAAAAGAGGAACTTCAGCAAACTAAAGTAGGTCAAATATTTGCTTGTGCATACAAACGGAGAAAAATACATATTTAAATAACGAGAAACCGGTTTTTCAACCCCGTCTCCACTTTTATCTGTGCTTTAGGCCTGCATGACTGTGTGGTGTCCTGTAATGACACACTAAAATGTGGGTCAGAAGCAGTTTAAAAGCAAGTGCTGTTTTCTTTACTCTCACTCAGAGGAAGTAAATATCGGACAAAGGTCAAGCTGTAAAACAGCAGTACTGCAGAGTCAGGTCTAGGTACGGCAGACAAACATGTCATTCTATCACTTATTACTATAACATCTTATCAGGAGGTCAACAGCAAAGTCATCTTTACTCCTCCCATTTCATTTAGGAATCTGATTAGTAATTAAAATATTGCATATTTAAGGATTTTTTTATGTGAAGACATTTGGCAGAGTAAACATGAACGGGTTTATGAGCCTTCTCCATTAGACTCACTTCAACCTATTGCTGTTTTATGTCAAAGAAAATATCAAATATCTGATCATGGGTCAAAACTGTGTTGGCTAAATAAAGTCAGCAGTATTAGACTAAAGTTTATTGGAATTAACAATAGATATACAGTCATAAATCAACCTTTAGGGGATTTTTCCTGCTAAACACCACATTCCAGTGACGACAGCCAATGCTTTTTTAATTTGAGGAAATGATAGGAAGTTTGACACGCATGCTGCTTATTCAGAACTTTAGCTCCTTCTTCGTATTTGCTGCTTTACTTATAAACGTTCGAGGCTGTCCAACGGCATGAAATTTTCCCTTCAATGTGTGCTGGCTGTATGAGTCATTTCATCAGACATGGCCTGCTGCCTGCGTGCCACTTGGTACGTCATCACTCTCCCTCCCTAACACACACCAAAATGTGTAACACCAGATAAACACACACATTTCACAGAATTTCGCTCCCACACAAATGCTCAGCCTTTTTAATTTCTTAGTCACAACTCCTTAAAGTAATGACATAAAAGACAAGTTAGGAGACGACATTGAGCGGTAGACTTTAATGGGTCACTACTGCATTCCCCTGTCTTATTTTTGTTTCTACTCAAAATCCTACCTCAGCATGACATTCTGTTTTGCACTAAGCAAGTGGCCAAGCCGATAACACTGACTCTCAAACATCTTACACAGGCTCAACTACTCAAGTTCATCAACACAAGCCAACAAAGACCTCCGTCTTCTGTCTGTTCTCGCAAATGTTTTGCTAGCAAGTTTTCTTACAGTGTGAAGGTCACTGGAAGCCAAAACTGAACGAACTTAAAATCACTTTGTGAAGTAAAGGGGAAGATAAATCGCTAAGAGATGCACTGATTAGGCTTTTTCCAGGCCGATCCCAGTGTCAGATTTTGTCAAATGGCATTTTTGTTGAGCAGAAAATGAAGGACTTGTAGGATAATCCCCATTACATTTTAGTATTTGCATATAAGACATATTTAATTAAGGGGCATCAAAACATTTCCTGGTGGTGGACTGGAAATGGTGGCAGTTCTTAGTTTGATGAAACATAAACGGGGAGAAAAAAACGTTCCAACTTTTCAGTATTTGACCAGGTGTTCAGAGCAAAAGCCAGCCAATTCTGATCGCTGGCTGATTGATTGGTGGATCTCTACCCAATATGGGTCGAAAAGGTTAAAACACTTTGACCTTTGACTGTGACATGGAGCTTGTCTACTCATCAGTCCAAAACCATAAATATAAAAAGATAAGACTGGTGGCAACCTGTTTTGGACAGCGACCTTTGGACGACATTGATAACCCTTGCCACTGCTCTGTTGCAATATCAGTTTATTATTTTTAACTGAGACTTTTCTTCACTTCCAGGAAAATGAATAAAAAGACTGAGTTCAGGTTATTAGACATAGGACTGTGTTGTGGGAGTTTTCTTTAACCAAAGCAAGAATCACTCAGAATTGGTTAAAATTCTCATCTCATGAATTTCTAACCATCTTTAGTTAATTTGGTAGACCTCCCACTGACGCTGAATTTTCCCCACAACTTCTGCAAAGTTTGGTTGCTTCAAGATAAATGAGATAAACTCACTGTCAGGTTTTCGGTTGCCCGTGCAAAAATGTTAGTGGATCAGGCATAAATATGTTTTCCAGACTTAAATGCAGGTTGTGGTTGTAGCGCGTTACGTTGTGCGTCCCTGTGGTTGGGGGTTTCACACAAGTATCCATTTAAATGTGGGGCAGCTCTGCAGAGAACTAAACCTGCTGTTTGAAGCCAGATGAATGGTTCGGCTGTTCAGTACGACTGAGACACAGGCATTTCCGCAAGGCACACTCCAACCAAACTATAATATTACCCAAAATCCTGTTTCAATCTCTGTCTCCACAAAGCTACAGCTGATCATAAATAATGAGTAGTGTTGGCTTTGAGCTGAAACCTCATTTGGGTGGGGTTCACTTTTGGGGTGCAATAATGCGGTATGATGCAGGAGCGTCGCCCAACTTGCTTCTACATAAAAACGAACCGCTAACATCAAGAGCAAACGGACAAAGTGGGTGTCCCCTGGTGTCCTGATACAGCGGGGACGTTCTGGTCCAGCTGCCAGGAGTCTTATGATTGAGACCAGAACAAAGAGCGACAGTGTGACGAGCTTTTGACACAAACACACACTCGTTCTACTAGTCGAGACGCAGCACAGATATTATCAGAAACACACTTCTGATAAGCATGGTATGTTTTAACTCCCTTAAATTGTCAATATTTACAAGTTTTAAAGTAATGACACAAATAAAAAAAGATGGATTTCAGGGGGAAAACTTAAATACCAATACATGTATGTATGACTGGATTTTATGAAATGTAAATTTTAATGCTGGTCCCAAGTTGATAAAATATTTTCCTCACCAAAAGACAATTAAATTAAATTAAATTATTGTAGTTGAAGAATCAGAAAGCATCTCATGCTGGTCAAACAGCTTCAGAGGTTATTAAATAGATTATTTGAATAAAAGAAAGGTTATTTCAGAATCGAAGGCTGAAATTAATTGATACCAAATAAAATTAGGCTTTTTGGTAAAAAAACAAAAAAAAAACAAGGGTCATATTGAAAAATAATTGGTAAAAACATATAAATACATTTTACAAATATCTTAAATAGGATTCAGTTAATCCAAAAAAACTATTTCTTTGCAATTGATAAATTTTTAATGGATAAAACATAATATTTTCAGTCTAGAATTAATAAATTATTAAAATTTTGATAATGTAATAAAAACTAGTCTTTATGCTTTATGTGGACAAATCTTATATATACATCCGATTAAAATAGTGATCTTGTGTTTTAACATTATTTTAGGGATTGTGGGGAAGAAAAAAAAAAAAAAGTTTAAATTTGTGGCAATAAAAAAAAGTAGATATTATATCACATCTGGTATTTATGACAATTTTTGTAAAGTTAAATTATTCTTTTTAGACACCAACTGTCTGGCATGAAGCGCACAAAGTCTAAATTACTATTCACAGCTAATTAAAAGCAGCGCTCCCAGTCTGCATGAAGCCAAGCCACTACTGACAGAGGGAGCCCAGTAGACCACAATAAGGTTGTCGGTCCTGCTGGTGAACAACCAAATGAAGTGCCTTTAAAGCACTACGTGGTAATCCAAAAGTGGGTCAAATGAAAAGAAGTGTTCTCAGAAGATAAAAAAGAGCAACATTGAGCTATTAAAAATACATATTCCTTTTGTGTATGCAGCGTGAAACTGACTGAAGAAGACCACATTTTTAATAACTATTCACCATTACCAAATTTTGGGTTTTCCATCCCTAGAATGGTGGGCAAATTATCTGTAGTCTTTGAGGATGATTATGGTCTAGTTTCTTAAATAGTTGTTTATTCCTTATTTAATCTGAAATTTTAATACAATCAGCTTAAAAACGTTACTGCAGTTTCAAAGGAATCCCATTCAATCATTTACCCTTTAAAGGCGTTTCATGGGTTAAGATGATTACTGTGTCCATGGATAAATCATTTAAGTCTTGATAATCTTATTTATTTTGGCTTATGCAAGTATTGTGTCTGTACATTCATACAACTGCAGGTGTCAATGTAAAGCTTTGTAAATTGTGTCTTTCACCAAACACACTCAAACAGATACAAGTCTTAGGCTGCTTTCTGGGTTGTTTTGAAAATAAATAAAAGTGGATGACATAAGAGATGTGTAAAAAAATAAAATAAAATAAAGCAGCTCTTCTCTTTCGTGGTCAATCACGTTCACATTGATAGATCTATTTTTCCATGAGCTATGTTTAGCTACTCTCCTGGCTGGCACACTTTCAAACACTGACATCATTACACATTAAATTCACCACAGAGGTGTACTTTGTCTATGACATATGCTCAATATCAATGTCTTGCAGGGTGGGAGTTGGAGCACACGGCAGCTTAAGCAATAGTTGCATTCTTTGGACGAAATTCAGGCCATATTTTTACTGCAGGAATCTTGCAAAACGCTGATTGTGAAAGGCACTGAAACGTCAAATAAATTATGCAGTAAATATCGGCTCTGAAATCACAAGATGAATCTGTTTGTAAGTTTAAAAATTAACCACTTTCCTGGCGTAATGAAAAACAGCTTAATAAGAACATAACGGTTATTATTAACTCAACCTCATGATTCCACGCACTTCAGTTTCATTCTGTCACTTCGGGTTAGTTGTAAATGGAAACTTAATCGAGGAAAAGAAACTGTATTAAATATGAATTTCTCATATAGGTAGGTTATTGAAAGAGTTTCTATAGTAAGTTTGTGTCTAAGACAACAGCCCACACTATAAAATATTTATAAAATGACTTCATGCATGAAGAACACTGACTGAAAATTGGATGTTGCACCATCTACAGATGGAGAGAAATATCAGATATCTAAAAATGACAAGTTCTGTCTCACACTCCTCGAGATAAGTATTTAGTTGTGACTACTTTCCTACTGGTAAATGTGTTTCTCAGTGCTAATAACTGCATGACAACTATTTTTGGAATATTCTGGGGAAATGCTTAATATTTTCCGATGCAATACAGTAATGGTTCAACACATTAACAAATACTTATATTTTTACTTAAAAAGTTAGACACACGTCCATGGGGTTGGCTAGTAAAATGTAGTAAACTACTGGGATAAGTGCGCATCAGGGTTTTAAAACATCATACTTTGAGAACTGCAGAAAATGTACGCCTCACAACTCCAACAGTTTAGAGTGACTTTACTGGAATGTCAGAAAAATGCTAAGGTCGTTTATGAGACAGACAAGTTCATCTCCTTCCCATTTGCAGAAAACAGGTTTGGTCTTGGTGTGGAAACTTAAGGTGTGTCACTCATTACTCCCATTGTGATTAAGCTGTATTTACAGCAGGACAAAGTATGGCCTTTCTGTTCCAAATAAACCAATAAGCTTGTATTATTGTTAATTTTTGCATAAATGCCACAAAATTTGTGTTATTTTAAATCAAGGTAAAAAAATTAAAAAAAAAAAAAATACAGTTGTTTGCTGTTGTAGAGAGATTATTTAATTATTTCAAATAATTACAGAACTAGTTATTTTTGTTCTGTTTCTGTTGACAACCTAACCAGGGTTACATGCTGAAGTTTCAGCCCAACAGAACGCGTGTTCAAACAAACCAAAGAAAATTAATTGTTTGTATAAAAAAAAAAAAACTAATAGTGTGTTAGGTAATATGTTAAAAATTAAGCTTATCTGATAAGTAGTTCATGCTAAATTACCCCACTAGAAATCATCTTTAAAAAATGGACAAATACATGGACAAACAAGAAGAATTCATAGTAAAATTCTGTCTAACTTAATAATAATTCTAACATACTTAGTAATGTCTCTTTAAATTCAAAAGTAAATTTAAAAAGAAAAAGTTAGAAAACGCAGTAAGCTTTGTACCTGGCGTTTTTTGTCATCCTTTTTTTTTTTTTTACTTAATTGAGCAAGAAACTCAATAATGGAAATAAAGAATAAAACTTGTATTGAAAGTCTGAAAACAGCAGCTACTTGTCAGTCACTTAACAACTCGCCTTTAAATACCAAAAAGGAAACTATGTTCACTAAGATAACGTCAAGATGAGAAAAGCAAATTAATAGTGAGAGCCCAGGTATCAACTTAACACTGGCGAGCAAGACAAAGAAAAGACAAACTCCAGGCAGTCTGGCTTCCACTGACAGCGTCAACTTTTACCAATTTAATACAAAACGTCAACAAAATTGTGTGTCATCTAGCTAACATTACGCTAATGTCAAAAGTAATCGTAGTTGCATCAAGAAAGGGCTCAGAATAATAAAAAAGACACCAGACATACCGCAGCCCTTCAGCAGTCTGTGAACATGGTTTGTTTACACCGAGCTAGCGAGCTGGCTAGTTCGCTGCCACGTCTGACAAAAGCGAGAAAAGTATTTTAGACAGACTATGTTTGAGTTGACAGCTTTCCCCGTCGCACTCAATGTCTTTAAACATGCCAAATAACAGGTCCGTGTGCATAACAATGTCTCCCAAAGACAAAGAAAAGCTTTGTTTTCGGGGCTGGCTAGCAGCTTCTAACTCCTGTTGTTTTGACAGCCAGAATTAGCTGGATAGCAAAGCTGCTATTCGAGGAGGCGCTAACGTTACATTAAGGAAAGTACGGGGTGATATTTAACAGCCTAAACAGGACATAAAAACAGCACTGATAATCAACAGTACCAAATACGGTTGGTAATAGTCACCTGCTCAGAATATCCGAGGAGAAATCAGTGCTCTGGGTGATGTTAAAAGAGTTGGCAGAGAGTTGTAGCTGCCACCCAGCTCCTCTCCAGCCTAAACGGTTACTAAGCGAGCTCCCTTCCAGAGCTCACTCACCTACGGGAGGGAGGCGTTCAGCCCGTGACGCTACTCGCACGAGCACAAGACGTCCAATCAGATGGCTCTGCGAAAAATCTGACCAATCACCGACGACCAGGAACAAGACAGGATTCTTCTACTGTAGTTTTTAACCGAAGTTGTTACTCAAAAGCAAAAAATACTAAAAACAAAGAAAACCGAACAATTACTGTAAAAATAACCGAATAAAAGTTGAAAACAAAGGAAAAAATAAATAAACAAAGACGCAAATCATAAACAAACAAAACAGGAAAATAGCCTTTGTGACATAAGTATGTATGATGGTAAATATGAAAAAAGGAGGACGCGAAATGCTACTTTTTTAGAGATTAAAAGAAAATCTAGAGGCACAATTCAGTTGCTTAAATTGTCTAAATCTGTTAAAAAAGTTCTTAAGCAAGTAAAATATTTCCAGCAATGGCAGTAGATTATAAATCTTAAATACTACACGTTGTAATATGACCACTCTCCAACTGTCTGTTGTCCAAATTGCCTTGACAGTTTTGTTGCACATATCTGACTTAATGTGCCTGTGTGCACACAGTCAACATGAATCGAGCCAATGAATGCATAACTGAATCATCTGTTGTTTCCCACCTCTGCATCGCTGATTTAAGAACTGCGTGCAGACATGCGAGTTTGATGCCAGAGCACACATAACCCCACTCCCAAATGCAACGCAATTATAGTTGTGCAATAGGGAATGAGCTATTGTGATGTAAAGCTCTGGCAGCTGGGTGTATTCCTGATACACCCAGCTTCATAAATTTTCTTTTAAATGGATAACCGACACACCAGTTTCACCTTTAAACAAGCCTAGCAAGAATCCTTTCAAGTATTTGTTTTCAAAAAATACTTTTAGGTTGTAGAAAATATGTTTTTAAAATTGTACTCTTATTTTTCTTTTCTTAAACACATGGTGATATGTGCTGTGTGTGACTGAGCAGATGGCATAAATGGTTATGCAGTTTCAAAAATGTTTTTAAATATATTTTAGCCTATTTCACGCATTAAGATGGGCCCTAATTAGTATATTCTAAAGCTTTGACTGCAATAAAGCCATTGTGTGGCATTACTTGAAAACTGTTTTTTGTATTAACTCTGGCTAAGTTTGATAACATTTTGTTTAGTGAGCGGAAATATTCAAGCAAACAAGCAAAAATAAAATAAATCTCTATGGGGGCAAACACCTTTTCACAGCACTGTAAGTACATGAGCTTTATCTAAATCCAGTCCAGAAGAAAAACATTTTATAATAGTGGATTTTTCCCAAAAGCATGATGTAGGTTTGTGCAACAGCTGTGCTTTAGAAATTGATTTTACCTTGACCTGGGCACACAATGTGGAACACTTTTTCTCTCTCTCACTCTGACAAAGTCCAAGACCACCACACTAATTTTATTGATAGTAAGGGTAAACTAAGAGTTTGTCTTTAGGCTGTAGAACATTTCTATTCTTCTCTCTGGAGCTAAATCAGGTAAAACCAAATGACAATCCTTTGACTCGACGTCAGAAAATGATTTTCAGCCTTGTCATTTCTATGCAATTCTGTCAGATTCAATCATGTGCTCAAAATATCATTTAAAACACAATTTTTCTACTTAGATGAAAAATTAGATGTCTTGAATTTTTCCAGGATGTTTTTCCTCCTCTTTACTGATGAGGAAAAACATGAAAAACTTCCAAACTAAACATGAGTGTTTAGTGAAAACAAGAGTGTCTTTCATTGAACTTATTGTTGGCATAACCAGTTTGTTTGTGCAACCTTCATTTGTGATTGCACAACCTTTTTATTTATTTATCTTTTAACAAAATAAAAGTTTGAAAACCAAACATTTTCTTTCCACTTCACATTTATATTTAATTATGTCAGATAAAATCCCAATAAGGTTTTAGTTGTAATGTGACGAAAATATTATTGAGAGTTTGATTTACACAGACAGGGATAATGCCAAAATTGCTATATGTGTTTTTTGTTGTTATTGTTTTTGGTTCTTTTATCCTCTGACTAGATTTGTGCCGAATATAGTAACTGGCTTTTTTTTTTCTCAGAGAACACGCATTTAGGGAACTTTAATATAAAATGTAGATCAACTTTGGAAATAACATGTACATTACAAACAGTCAGTGTTTCAGTTTACATTTATGCTATAGGAATTTTTTTTTTTTTTTTTTTTTTTTTTTACCAGTAATTGCAGTGCCATTGTTCTGGTTAAGCAATTTTTTTATATGAATTTTTCTACAATGAATAAATGAACTCATATTAAACATCTTCTCTCCAGGGCATGGTGATGGCAGCATTATGCTATGGATAATCTTCCCTGCCCCCCCAATTGAAAAAGGGAAAAAAAAAAAATCAGAGATGATGAGAAGATGCAAGAATGTAGGGAATACTCGAGAAAAAAGAAAAAAAACTAAAACTTCCAAATATACGTTTCAATTTGCCTGATCAGATTTGAGTTAATTTGAAAAAATATGAAGATCTGTCAATGTCCTATATGGGCTTAAAATGGCGGTTATAAACTAAGTTTACCAAGCAGACCTGAATTTTTTTTGGTGGGGGCACAGAAAAAGAGAATGAAACAAGATGAAAACTGTGATCCTATCCCAATGCAGCTAAAGCTAAAAGTGCAACACCTTAAATTTTAATTCATTATTAACTTAAAAATGTGAAGGTAAAAAATGAAACTGGTGCAAGGGACCAGTTAGTTACAGTTTCTTGCCAGCACAAATCATCATGAGGAATTAATTCAGTTTTATCTCTTCAGTAAAGGGGCCTTAACAGGGGCCAGGACCAGATTTCCAGGAGCAAAGACCCCTGTTGGATAGAACCGCCCGGGCCGGTTTAGGTTTTATTGAACCGTTTCTGTATCGTCTTTCAGACTGTATATTCTCTACCGCCTCCTAAGCTCAAAGTGAGCTTGTCCAGGTAATTTTCCACAAGTTTTTTCATGTTTTTTCAGGGTGTGAAACGTCGTTGGCAGAATGAAAGTTTTCACACGGCGCAGACGGGTTACAGCCGGTGCGCCACACCTGCAAACACAATTATGATTATAATTTGCTCAACTTCAAATGGATTTTACTCGGTTTAGGCAACAGCTCTTACTGGCGTTAGGCAACATGTTTATCCCAAACAGAACCGGAGTATAAAAACTGTGGCCCACAATCAGTCATCAACAAGATTATACAAAGCTTTTAAGAAGACATGGAGACCTGAAACAACATTCAATACCAGCTCTGTTAGCGCACACCTGGCGTCACTGAAACCATGATAGGGTCAGCCTTAAATATTTAAAAATTAGGTCACTTAACCATGACCTATATCCAACGTGCTGCATCCGAGTTGCAATAAGAGCAAATAATGTGCACCACACTTTATTCTTTAGCTCCTCAGAAAAACAAAAATTTTTCTTTAATGAAAAGATTTTTGCCTGTGCTAAGTGCAATATTATGTTAATAGTTTAAATCTTGAAGTCAACACTTTGGGTACTTGAATCAAAGTGTTTATCAGCATATTTTGTGTATAATGGCCTCATTATCTGCTGTGTGTAATTTCTGAAGGAATACATGAAGCATTCATTTCAGTTGCTGAGATATTTAATGCATCACCAGTCTTTTTAATTTGCAGGGATAAAATTTGTTGTTCTTTATTTCTTTCATCAGTATGAAATTAAGTTGAATATAAAAGCACCGGTGCATTAAAAAATATATTCACACAGCCTGAACCTTTCTATATTTTGTCACATTAGAAACAAACCTGGATGTATTTCATTGGGATTTTCTACAATTAGGCAGGAAAAATATTGCTTGTCAGGTTTCCTGACAGCTTACAATATTTGTTTGTTTCATGGTTTAATTAAAAAAACCCAACATATTTTAAGTCTAATTTTAGGTTTTAGAACAGCAACAACAAAAACCCCACATATCCTAAAACCACACCAAACATAGCAGTGGCAGCATCATGCTGTGGGAATATTCTTCAGAGGGGAGCGCGGAGCTGGTCAGAGTTAACAGGATGACATATGGAGCTAAATACATGACAATACTGGAAGAAAATGCTTTAGACGATGTGGGAAATTTGAGACTGAGGTGTAACTTTACCTAAGCCAGCAAGTCTAAACATGCAACCTGAACTATAAAGACGAGGAGTCGATTTAACAATGTTTTACCTTCCAGGCATCAATCATGCACAGATTTGTCAACTGAATAATGGTATTTGTAGTTCTTCCATAAGATGTGAAAAAAGGTTTAGCAGTTTATATTATTTTTGCAAGGAACTGAATATCTTTCTTCGCTAAACCGAAGTGGAAAAAAAAGAACACACAGAAGCTGAAATGAAATATTTCTATATTGTTTTGACTTTTGTATCCATATCCTAAATGGGGCTAATAGGTCAATAAGTAGAAGCGCTTTCGAAGATATCGGAGACGTACAGAAAGCAGCACTGACGTGGAAGCTGACCTTCCAACTCAGAGAGCACTCACTCCATCTGCAGAGCCGTCCCCAGAAGATTAGATATTCAGACTACTCAGCGATCCATTCTGCTCCTACCACAGCTTGTAGGAAGCATATGGATGAATGAGCTTATGGATAAGTGGCTGAGCATTTGTGTTTGGCTTGGTCTTTGAGCTCTGTTTGTGTTTGAGGAGTAAAACAGCAGAGTAAGCAGCTGAATAAGGAAAAGGCTGGGAGTCCGTCGCATCTGTAGGTTTATGGTGTTTGAAAATGAAACGGTTTTCTCACTTCGGCTAATCTAGATCACAGAGAGATTTCCCACACCAGCTGCTGGCTAATCTACAAACATATTGTGCAAAATCCCTTTGTACCCTTTGCTTCTGGTATCATGTGGCTAAATGCTCTTACTCACATGATAAATGGCCTGTTGAAGATGGGAACTGGGCAGTTAATGCAAACATTTTTACTCTGGTTTTATTGTGATTTTAGAGGAAAAAGCAGATGCCTTCCTTCCGCGCTTAGACAAAACAGGTTTTAAGAACAATGGCCTCATTGTTCAATGTCAAAATCTGCCAAAAAATAAATAAATAAAAAAAATAGGAGAAAAACAATGACTTGTAAAAGTATTCACACCCCGTAATTTTTCTATTACACTCAAAAACTGTTAGATTTTTCGTTTTTTTTTTATTTCTTGTGTGACATGATCGGCCAGAACCTTTAACCCACCAGAAGCCAGAACTCCCCAGATCTCGTTTTATTACAGCGAAAAAGGTGATTGAACATTTAATTAGCCTCAACATCGGTGTAGATCCATCAAATAACAATCTGTTTGTTAAAGATGAGTCTACAGCGAATGCTAGTTTCTCGTAAATTTCTTATCCTTGACCCCATCAGTGTGTTTGTGTGCAGCTCCTCCAAAGATCCAAAGAGAGCGTTATTCAGAGAAACATCCAAGAGGCCCGAGGCAACCAAGGTGGAGGAATGTGTTGACAGTGTAGCCATTAGTTATTAGGTCCATAATTCTGGTCTTAATGGAAGAATTACAAGCAGAAACAGCAGTGAGCCTTTTGGCCAACAAACAAAACTAACACATAATCCCAAGGGTGACATACAACAGTGGCAGCATCATGATGTGGGGAGGCTTTTCTTCAGCAGGGACAGGACAGAATAGCCAACTTGCTCATGGGGAGGCGGCTAAAAACTGAGCTCTAAATGTACAATAGCTAAATTAGGATGGTCTAATCAAAGACCAGACTTTTGTTTTATTAAAAATTCATGGCAAGATCTGAAAATTTATCTTTATAGGCATTTGTGATATAGGACAACTGTGCTGGATCTATTTTTGCTAAGAAAAATGCTAAAAGATTCAGTCTGTAAAGCTGATGCAACTAAAGGACTAATTGCAGCAAAAAAAGGCTCTGTAAAGCATTAAACAATTTTTCCTCCATTAAACTACTCTGCAATACTTTATACAAGTCTATGACAATAAAATACCAAGAAAATAAGTAGCTGTATGTTTACATATGCAAACATTTCCAAGTCACAATTCAATAAAAATCCACACCCAAGAAAAACTAAAAAGCAACACTAAACTGGCTAAATGGCCACAAAAAAATAAAAATAAATAAAAGTGTCCATATGTAGCAAACACACTTACCTCTGATTCTCTGCAATCACCAGCTTTTAAAAAACAGCCTCACAATAAAGTTAAGAAAATACAAAAACCATTTAATATAAAGCAACATGAGGGTGGAAATCCTCGCCGAGTGTTTAGGTTTCTGTTTGTGCAAATTCAAGCTGGCAGCACTTTGTAAACAGATGGCTGTCAGGCCAGGAGGATTAGATGGGCCTGAAGGTTACACTTTCACTGATCTAATCTTGCTAGCGCCTCACACACGTCATATTGACACACTTTATAGATGATCAGTTACTGATTATTGTGTTTCCAGCTCTAGTAAGCCTTAAGAATTTGTCTGCAATAAGAGGTGAGCCCAGACATTCACCGTCCTGTCAGGTGAGGAGGATTTCTCATACACAGGGGTGCAGGTCACTCGTGCCGCTCTGGTCAGTTGTCTAATCCAATTATCTGCAAGCAGCTACAAGTAATGGGATTGTTAGTAAGGTCACTGTTCTGACCCGATTAGCCTTGACATTCTGCGCCGAACATTGAAAAACACTGATAAACAAATGTTAAGAGACAACTTAAGATCATCTTGATGGTATTTATAGGAATCAAATACGGTAATGCTTGGTGTAACTGTGGAAAATGAATGTTGTGGGACAGAAATTGAGAACAAACAAGGAGTTTATAGGGACAGACAGACATCTGTTGGAATCAAAGGTCTTCAGGGGAAAAGGCAAGAAAGATTATGGGGGAAAAATTAGCTGGAAAATAAACAAGTTCTGATGGAAAACTTCAGGTAAACATCCAAAATAGTTGTATGTTAAATAGACAAGTGATCACTAATCACAGCTGGAACAAAACAAAACATCCATCATACACACAATCTGATGGAGGGTTGGATGAGAGAAGATTCAAGATTCAACTTTCAGAAAAGTAAAGCAACAAATTCTCCTTTATTGGTTCTTTCTTGAGTATACAGATCTTCTCAAACTCAGCATTTTCTGACTTTTTTTTTTTTTTTTTACCCTATTGAAAAATAATGCAACCAGGTAAAAAGAAAAAGGCTTAGCTGTAGAGGAGGGAACTTGTTCACCCGGGTCAGACTTTTCCAGAAGAACTGCAGCAGACAGAAAGCTTCACTTTCAAAGTCTACTTTATCAAAAGAATACACAGTAATATGCATGTATAAAACATAGAAAACATCATGAGCTTATAAACACCAACAAAATATAATTTCTTACGCACTAGTTCTTGAACGTTGCTTGTAAGGAATTGCAGTCCAGTTCTTCTATTTCTTCTTGCATTTATTTTCCACACCATATTCAGTCCTCTTGTGTCCACAAACATTTATTATTTGCATCACAGAGTCACAAAGTGTCACAGTCTTGGCAAAAATACCAAGTCAACACAACACTTGACATCTTGTTTGACATTGTAAGATGAAAAAGGTCCATTTAGCACTGAACGTGTCTTTTTGCATGTCTTCATTAAGGCCAGTCCAACATGTTCATCTCTCTAATGGAGGCTTTCTTCACCTGATATGAAGGTTATGGAGCTAGACAGCAAACTGCCCACTTAAACAGCAACAATGTCAAGATGGCTGCAAGCAGCAGGCCTCATTAACCCGCTCACAGGATCATTTGTCAGGTCACCGACACAAAGAGGAGGGTGCCCTGTCCTTTTGAGAATTATTGTTAGCATTTTGCTGATGTTGCTGCAGGTTCAGGCATTTAGAACTGGATTTATGTGAGCTATCTTTTTTCTCCTAAAGTTCGTTACAAAATAAAAAAATAAAAATAAAAAAAATTTCTGGAGTCCCTCTTTGCAGTGCCTTGCAAAAATATTCAGTATCCTTGTTCACATTTTGTCACTTCAGAACTGCAAACTTCAATGCATCTTATTGGGATTTGCTACATAAACACAAAGTGGAACATAATTATGAAGTGGAAGGAAAACAACATGAACTTTTCTATTTTTGGCTACAAATTAAAAACTGAAATGTGTAATCAGCCCCCTGATTACACTTTTCAGTAATCAGGAGGGCTGATTACAGATTACAGCCTCCTTCTAAGATTTCTGAGTAAATCTTTCATCAGAAATCTTCTAAGTAAATGGAGTACATATGCACTTCGGTGAATCTCAGTTCAAACTCAACAGTTCTTCAAAAGCCTTAGAGATTTGTTGGAGATATTAGTGAACAAACAGCATCCTGAAAACCAAGGAATAAAGGAGAAAGGTCACGGAAAAGATCGTGGCGAAGGTTAAAGCTGAGTGAGGTTATAAAACAATACCTCAAGCTTTGAACCTCTCACCAAGATGTTCAATCGATCATCTAAAAATAGATATAAGAACTGCAAACCTTTCAAGACATGATCATAATCAGACAAGTAGAAAAGAGATTAGAGGTCAACTAAAAGTTGTGCACTCCACAAACCTGGCTTTGAAGGAAGAGTGACAAAAAGAAAAACAAACAGGATCCTTTGAGCTTCACAGCAGTGAATCCTGTCATGCTAAACTGGAAGCAACACTGATGATGCTGCACTCTGTTCCTCCATAGCAAAGTACAACACAAGAGGTAGAGTTTCACAATAAAACGTATTATTGTTATGTTTGATTTTCAGATCTTACATTTCCTTTGTGCTAAAACCAACGATAGAGAAGCAGATAAAGAAATATGCGACCCTTTAGAAAGCAAGTGAAGGAGTTTGGTTTCCTTATCAACAGGCTGCTTTCTACTCAGCGTGGAGTAGTTTGATAGATATATTGTATCTATTGACCACGCAAGGATCTGTCGCTGTGTAACTGCAGTCAAAGTTCAGCAAACATCGACTTTAACCTGAGCGCAACGCAAGCCGTACCGAGCTGCTTGCACTACAATGCTCAGGAAGTGCATTGGCATTCGCTCAGCACAGGAAAAAAAGAGAAAAGCAAAACATTGCTGTGGAGCATGAAGCACAAATGAATGGATTTCAGAGGTTGGTGGAGCTGATGCTGCATTTGGTGTGCAAGTCGCTTAAGAAATTCACGTTGCAAAGAGCAGTGAAGGAAGCACAGCACACATGTGAAAGCATGTGATTTGGCCAGTTAAAGAGAGAAAACGTTTTAGTAAAAAAGTCCGACAGACCCTAAACTGAACATGTTTGCTTTAATCCCTCCGTGGTGGTAGAATCATCATGCTTGAAGTCCCGTACTATAACAGTTGGCGAAAAGAGATTTTCTGTTTGGGAGTAGCTCACAGTAATGCTCAGAGACATGAGCCTGATCTCTTTATTTTTAATCATAGTCGAGTGTTGTCCACTAAACGGGGAGAGATGCTTCCACTATCCTAACAGCAACATAAAAATTGTTCAGGGCAGAATGTTATTCATAACTACAATTGCAGCAAGAAATGGCTCAACAAAGTAAAACCATGGATTGTTTTCCTTGTACTGCATATCTATGGACCACTTTTTGTAGGCTTGTCACATAAAAATCCAGTTTTTGAATGAAACGTGAACAATATGGAAGAGCTGAACTGATATGAATACTTCTATAAGGCACTTTGGGTTCATTGTCACCTTGACTTGTTCCCTTTCTGCTGATTGTAGTTTGGGGCGATCCTTTGCTCCTGCCAGTGGGATGGGAGTGCATACGCTGATGTTAGCAGTGCTCTTGCATTTAAAAAAAAGCAGCAGGCAATCAGAGGAATCAAGGCTGCTTCACACTTTAAAACAAACACAAGTCTCTTTAAATTAAAATGTGTAAGATGTAGATTTATTTATTTCTTAATTATATATTTATTTTTATCTCTTCAGCTCACACAGGTCAATGTGTCCCCACTTTAAGGGATTGAAGCCTGTTCCTTTGTTTCCCTTTCATCCTCGTTTGTGCCGTTTTGTTCTTCCATCAGGACTGTGATCAAAATATTGGACATCTTTTTTATATATATATGTGTATATATATCAGTCCATTGATCAGCTCTTTATATTAAAATGGATATCATCATTCTTCATAATCTCCTCCTTCCTCTCCTCTGTTTTCACCCCCTTTTCTTTGGGTCAGAGTTAACCCACCTTTTTGTGCTATTTGCACAAAAACTGGTCCACGAGAGTTGTGCAGCGCCTGCACTTGACGTAGCAGCACCAGTGGAACTTGCAGTGGCAGCGCTCGTGCTTGTACGTCTTGAACTGGTCGTAGCCTCTGCCGCAGCACATCAGCTCGCAGCCGTCCATACCCTCTGAGGTTTTGTTGCAGTAGCGGCCATGCGTTCCCAGCGAGCCTGTGGTTTCGTTCCGGAGACAGTAGTCGGGGCTTGGGTCAATGTAGACCATGTCCTCAGGTGTCGGGTTGTTGAAGCGCTTGTCTTTCAGCTCTAGCTTTCCCTGGTAGAGCAAAAGAAAGGAGGGAAGAAGTTCGAGTGATACATCTGGACAGTGGACCACCAGATCAGTGGTCTGGACTTAAATAAACTTCCTATTGTGGCTTCACTTTTGAATTAACCAAGAGTCATTTTAAAATTCGGGAGGAGAATTAAATTTAAAATTTCAAACACTTATAGACCTGCTCAGTTTGTCAGCTCAGCTTATCAGAAGTCAACTTCCTCAAAAGTCTGACATCATTAAAAAGGAAAACCATGGGAACGTCAAGTGCATCTGTTTAGCACATTTCACCAATAAACATTCAAGTAAATGTTTGTGGTCACGACATATCAAATTAATACCTTGCGTCCAATCTGCATGGCCGCAGCACTGTCATATTTCTCTTTCAGAAATTCTCCGACTCGCCTGAAGTCAGCCAGCTGAAGCCAACACGTTTTCAGACTGCAGGACCCGGAGACTCCGTGACACTTGCAGGCGACATGGGCCTGGTTGTAGACGGCCTGGTGAAAGACAGACATTCATATATATCTGTAGATAAATCCTCCTACCAGAAAAGAACCAGCATGAGTACAGAAGCCTGAATTGTTAAGTTTCAATAATACTCTGCTACCATCTAGTGGTGGAAATGTGTAACTACAAAATGTCTGCAACAATTTCTCATGTCAACATCCCAGACTGTTTCAGAGTCAAATTTACAGTATAAGGTCTTTTTCCAAATAACTCAATGAATAAAATTACTAATACACTGTATATATAAATATATTTACATTTATCCTGAATTTGAAAATACTTAATGGAGATCCTTGCTAAAACACAGTGTCATAACAAAATGCTATGTTGCCACCACACATTTTTGGGTATTTTATGGGAAATTTGTCTGATAGAAACCACAAATTAATAAATCATTGTGAAAAGGAATGAAAAAGTCTTCTGACAAACTCTTAATAGGGTGGTGTATTTGTGCAAACAGCCATTTTTGTTCAATAGAACCACCTCTTTCTGCAATTGCAAGTCTTTTGGACCTGTCTGTTGTGTTTTTGGTCTTCATGATCTTCTTTATGCGATAACATTTAAAAAAGAAATCCTTCACAGACTAAATTACAGGTGGGCTACCAGTAGATGACTTCAAAAAGCAGTTGATGCCACAGTTTTTTATTTTGGTGCATCGATGAAAATGGGTACAGCACTTTCCACCGATACTCTTAAATACTAGTGTTATCAAAGTTGCATTTTTCTTTAAAAAAAGTTTGTAAAAACATTAATATATTTGCTTCACTTCCTTCACCCTTAAACGTTAAAACCGCAAGTCAAACATTGGAAACATTTGATGATCTTTCACTTTTTTTTCTTAGAAAGCCTGTAATTTGTAGGATGTTGCTGCGTTCTGAACATATGGGTTTGTTTAAAACAAAACACAGAACAGGAAATAGAAGATTTATGGTCTCTGCAGCAGTAAACCTTGCAGCTTTACCAGGTCACCTAAACAACATTTAATAAACAAGCCACATTAAAACACCCCAATCCTAAACACCTACATAAATTACGCACGCTCTTGTTGAGCATTGCAGAGTTTAGTGTGCACCAGACAAGCTACTGCACATTTACTCACTGAATCATTTACCTCCGATTCCTAATTTCCCCTGACGCTAATGAAACCCATCATTCTCTCTCCTCACGTTGCCTGATCTCAATTACCTTCTCACCTCCGTTAACCTCTGCATCCCAAACACCCCTGACCCCTGCGTCCCACCTCCTACCCCCTGCTTTCAGACCTCTACTTTACTACCCAGCAGGCATAGCACTCGGCACCCTGCAATCCTGCGGTCCGACCCCAGTGACCTCCTCAGACAGCCACGGAAAACAGAGGACAATGGTATTTGTCATTAAGGCTACACACGTTTAGTGGTTTAGCTGGAGATATTATAACTACAACACTTATTTCTCCCGTGAAAAAAACTTTTACCACAAAATAGTAGCAGCCAGGAATCCCATTCTGTCCAGTCAAAGCATGCATTTGTTTCTCCAGCGCCATGGTGAGGCATTTGGTGGGTCATGCCTGCTGGGCACAGTGACTCTGGACCTTCATGGTCAGTCATCCATGGTGGAGACATGCTCTCTGTGTCAAGCACAATAGGTTTTACTCAGTCAGGGTTAGAGTGAGTGAGTGTGTGTATGGGTGTGTACTTGCCCGTGTCTGAAACACACAAGGACAGAAATGGAGAACACAGGCTGCCTTTTATGCCAGGCTAAGCTATGAATGAAGTGAGAAGTTAAGAAAAAAAGCCAACACACGTCTATGCTTCACTGGCATTGTTGGTTCTACTGTATTTTAAAAGACTGTCTTTGTTTTGACCCAACTGTAGGAAAACTAGATGATTACATTATAGGTTGTTTTGTAAAGTTCTCAGCCTTACCAATAGACTTAATTCTGGCTTCTTATAACTGCACCTGCTCAAGAAAAGCATTTCCACAGCATCTACCATCACCTTGTGTCACTGTGGATTTGGTATGTTTATGGTTAAACTGTTAGTTTTCCTCCAGATATGTTTTCAGGGCACTGCAACTGTCATCCGTTTCATGCTGTTTACGAAGAAACACCTGAAGCAGATCTGACTGCATAATGATTCTTACTATGTGCATTGATGATATTACACCGATTGGGAGCAGAAATGTGTCAGTTTTATATTTAATTTACAGGTATATATGTTTTTATCTTCCGTTCTTTGTTAAAACATTTTTTCACCTGGGTTCCCATTATGGCCTGGAGTTTTCTGCATTGAGTTTGCGTGTTTACCTGTGAATATGTGGGTTCTCGGACTGTGTGTGTGTGTGTGTGGGCGTGTGTGTGTGTGTGTTTGGGTCTCTCTGTTGCCCTCTGATAGTGAGGAGAGCTGCACAGATGATGGGCTCTGCAAGAGACCATTTGCTAACGTGTAAATCTGCCAGGTGGGAGGTTTTCAACAGAATCCACATAATGAACCACCAAACTGAGGAATATTTTTTATGTTAAACAGAAAGCTGCATGAGCATCTAATTTTGGTTAGTGACAATCGGTCAAGTTGACAAAGATTCCTCCCTTGATGTGCGTCTCTGCTTCCAGACGTCAGCACACACAGACGACCACACTGTTCACTGTTCTCACACACACACACACACAGGCAGGCCTCTACATCCTCTACAAAGACTCTGTGGTTTGCCTTGTTCAGCCAAGCAAAACAAATCCCACTTAGGACAAACCAGCGTGTCCTCAGAAGAAAGACAGAAAGGAAGGATGAGGAGGAGAGAAACTGTCTTCCTCCCCACTTTTTCATCTCCCTCTTCTCCTCTCTTCCGTTTTGATGGACAGGCGACAATGAAAGCAAAGGATCAAACAGGAGAAGAAAGGAAAAGTTATTTCAAAAGACTGTGCGTATGTGGAAGCATGTGTTAATACAAAGCTGCGGCAGTATATCTTCCTCCTCATACTTTCTTCTATAGCCCCAACGGGACCGTCGGCAGAAACACAAGCTCTCCAGACCCTCACCTTTAACCTCTGACACACACAAACCTGAGCTCACTGTCTCTCACACAAATCAAACAGGGCATTTGTGCATACACACATGCATGTCTCTGTCCTGTAAATAGCTTAAACGGTCTGCACCCGAACAGGCAAGGCGGACGGTTTACGACTAAAAGTGTAGATTTAAAATTAGGTGACGTCTTGCAAACGTGCCATGAAATGGATCCACCAAATTTCATGTTCCAAATAATAATAAAGTTGATGTCCAATGTGTTGCATCTGTCCGTGTTTATCTGTGAATGTGTGTCTGTGCGTTAAAGTGCTGGAATGTGCCTTGACCTGGGCGACCTAGCTAAACTCCAAGGGCGTTAGCAGTTGTACCATTTGCAGGTTCCCAATAAATAACCGACACACAGACACACACACACACTCACACTCACACTCACAGTGTGGGAAGGCCACGTCAACTTTGACACACATTCCTAACAGACATACAGATATAGTATGCGGGTAAAAAGAGGAAAAACACATTTCCCCCACCAAAGTTCCCACAGCAGAACAAAAAGTGGCGGTGTGTGTTGGTTCGTCATACCTGTCTCCCCGCTTCGTTGTTGTGCAGGTTCATGAGAATTCGAGCGTACTCTCTCGACCCGCGCGGGTAATTCTTCTCCCGCTCCTTGGCGTCGACAAATTCCCGGGCGAATCTGTAGCCGTAATGTACGTTGTCGCCGCAGCCTCCCCACAGCCAGTCACGCGGCAAATCGCGGGGCCGGGCGGCGCGGCTGCAGCCACACGTGGAGAGCTCGCCGTCGCGGCACGCCCGACTGATGGCGTTGACGACACCGGCCGCACTGATGGCGTACGTGAATGCTGTTTCCCTTGAGCCTGTTCAGCCAAGCAAAAGTGAAAAAACAAGAGAAGTGAAAAAACAAGAGACGTTTTTTCTTAGATTTCAAAAACGATGCGAGGTGCAATTCTGTGTCACATTTATTATTGCTCAATCTTTAATATGTTACAAATTACCATCATAGACTTCCAGTGCATCTTATTCCCACTTCAACATATTGCAAGAAAACTTTTTAACTGGTTTGAATAATAAATTGAGCTTGGCTAGGTTGTTTTGTAACTGGGATCAATTGGGAATGTATGCAACTCATTTCAATCTCTGTGGATGAACTGAATTTACTATTTTTTGGTGAAATGTCTTCTTCAGATAATGTCTGCTGTAAATTTGAAGTGAAAAAATAAACTAAGCTGAAATAAAACCAGATGTGATGATTTATGTGGCTTGCTTTTGTATCTACACCTTTTTATCCGATACACCAGTTAGTTTCAGATATTACGAAATAATATGAAGAAAAATAATTAACCCCTCAGCATATTGCTGCAACTATCAGAGGTGGGACTTTATTTAGTTTTTCAAAGTAAAGAGGGATAAATACATAAAAACATCACACTTTTTAATTGGTTATTTAAAAAAAATATTTAAAAACCGTTGTTTTTCAAACATTTCTGCAACAGAAAACCCCTTATTTCTTCTGAAATTTCTAAATGTAGTTCAGAAAACTGATTAATAAATAAAATCATTTGCATGTGATTAACTCTCAGTATAAATGAAGCTATTCGGTGAAGTTTGATAGACAATATTAGTGAACAAACTGACTTTAGCGTGATCTGAAAAAGAAAAACATTTACGACTCTTGGTTTTAAATAAGTTTATTTCTGCTATTAGTGTAAAAATTAGCTTCTAAATGCCTAATCAGTGACTGGGCCTATAATCAAGACAATAGTTTTAGTTTAATCACTTCAATAAAATACATTTGAAAAAAATGTTTAGGTACAGCTATATATCTTTATTTGTGTATTAAATAATTTTTTTACTTGGATTTCGAATATAACCTTTCACAATTAACTGATTAAGCGGCAGAAAAAGAAAATACTTTCTTTTAAAATAATAAAATTCTGAAAAGAGTTAGGTGAATTTGTACTCAGCCACCAATTCTATTTGGTATGCCAACACTAATAAAAGCGTACATATTTTCTTGACTCGACCTGAAAATTGATTAGTAATGGAAATAAAACAGAGTTTCAGATTTCCGGATATCTAAGGACTTGTGTCTAATTGTCTGTTAAAAACTCAATCATTCGATGCAAGCAGAGCTAATTTAAATCAAGCCACAAATAATTTCCCATTTTCACCCGTGTCCATGTTATTGATTTCAGTTTGCTCAGAGTAACACCATGTTTAAAAAAGACGACAACAAAACCACCAAGTCTCCGTCTGCATTAATATACAACCACTTAAAAAGCAAACAGAGCGGATGGGATCAATAGGCTGACAAGTAGGAAGTTAATAAACCTGAATGTTAGTCATTTCCATAACAATATCAAACAGCATCCTGACTTGAGGCCACAGAGTTTCCAGTTTTGTAACTTAAATGTCTATTCTGGAGATAAAATCATGCTCTAACCATATCCTGCACTCTAAGCCCTTGTGGCTGTTAAGTGATACAGCAACTCAACAGTAACTTTAGGTTCTAATTGAGCCGCCCTCCAGGCCATGTTTCCCTGGGTGTAGAGCCATTACGCTTTATATCAAAAAAGGTATACAAATAGAAAATATGAATCTTTTTGGTTGCAGATTTTTTTGTTGGAGTATTTAGTATTGCCTAATAAGTAGCCGGCTACTTTTATGGACCACAGCGAGGACTGGAATCAACACAGGCAGCCAGACAGACAGAAAGGTATGCATGAAAAGAAGAAAACAAGGCGTGTGAGCCTTTTTTATTATTCGGTGCGCTTTTAAAGAAACAGTCCCCCCGTCAGCTTTATGGGACCCGACTTCAAATAGCAGGTCCGGATCTGCCGGCTCGATGTTAGTTAGCTCATCTGCGCATTTCAAAAGGAGAGCCACGGGACAATGAGGCTGCCTCACACCTCCGTATAAACCTGGAGGACAGAGCCGGCCGTCAACACGGACAGGCAGAGAGAAGGGCAGCAAACGCCTCAGCTCTCGGACGGACTGACCGCCTGCAGCGGATTTGACACTTACTTGTTGACGAGACGTTTCCCACGTCGCCTGAAGGGGATTTAAACGAGCTGGACACGGACCGAAACTAACAACAGAAACTCATAGTACCGGAGATGCAACGCATGTTTTTGAAGCTACTTGTTTTTCTGTTTTTTTTTTTGGGGGGGGGGGGGGGGGCACCCCCCAGCGGCGTTAACCGTCGCGTTTTTTTGGTTTAAAGTGGAAACCACTTTTAATC
>CAEGAD010063963.1:0-34470 GCA_903067055.1 Poeciliopsis paucimaculata
AGTTGGCAGATAAATTTGCTAAAAATGCAGCAAAAAGGGATAATGTTGAACTTAATACCAAAATTAGCAAAAACGAGATCAAAAATATAAGTAAAACGTATATTAAAAGGAAATGGCAGGAGCAATGGGATCGAGAAGAAAATGCAGGATTTTATTATAGTATTCAAAAAAAAGTTGGGGAATGTAGGAAAGGTAATACGAATAAAAAGAGGAGGATGTTATATCCAGATTAAGGTTTGGGCATACGGGGTTAAATAGTACTCTTAAAATAATTAACAAACATAGCACAGGTATGTGTAGTTATTGTGGAAAGTCAGAAACAATACAGCATATTTTTTTAGAATGTAATAAATATACTCAGGAAAGAGAGGTGTTAGTCGAGAGTTAAATAGGAACAAAACTAAATTAGATATCAAAAACTTGCTACAAAAATCGTCTGAGGATGTAGTATTTAACAGCATTTTTAGTTGTCTTAGGAGGTCAGGTCTTATGGGAAGATTATAGTGGTTCTACATCTGGTCCATACTCCAGTCTGGAAGGTGGCGGTAATGCACCTATAAGTTGTTTGCCAACCGCCATAAAACAAAAAGAAGAAGAAGAAGGCTGTTTCGCTGCTCTTCAAGGTTATGAAAGGAAGCGAAGCTTAGAGATAGTAGATTTGGATTTATATCATTGAAGGGAATCAATATGACAGCAAAACTTAATAGAAAAGCGGCGCATGGTGGATAAAATGTTAATAACTCTGTGTTATGTCTATATGTGGGTCCGTTTTCACAAGTGTTACTCGGTGCTGATTCGCAACAGTCTGTCCAGGCTAAGAAGCAGGAAGAACAGCCTCTGTCTCAGCTTCTGTACCGGCTACAGCTCGGTCTCTGGGCCCCCCACAGCACCGCCCACAGGACTCCACACAGCCGCTCCACATTTCCAGCAGCCGTTTCCTCCCGAGGACAATGTTTTCCTCCAGCTCGGAGACAAGGCCGTATATGTCACGGAGGCTCAGGTTAGACATGTGAGTTTAGCTGGGGCACAGGTCGCTTTCTGCCCCCTTCATGTTCTTGCGAGGGGGAGGAATCACGCAAAAAAATATTCTGCTTTCATGAAGAACACAGCAGGTGAAGAAAGTAAAGTGTGTTTTCCAGAGTATGGGTCACAGGATTAGCCTAGAAACACTCATTACTTCAAAATATAAACATATAAGTTTACCAAACTTTTTACAGTGCAAATCAGTGTCTTCTTAATGCTCAGGTTATTTGGTAATCGTCAGTTAAAGGCTTACAGATTGTGCTGAAATTAGCGCATTATTTGCATTGATTATTGGTATTTGTTTTTATTTTTCTGCAAATATTGATGGCTCAGTGACCATAAAAAATCCCGAGTCACTTCAGACATATTTGTTGCCTTATATACATAAGAAAACTCCTGGAATGCATGTTTTTAGAGTTTTCTGCTTCTTATCTGTAATTAGATGTTCACATACACCACATTCAGATGTCTTCCACGCGTTTCCTATAGATATTAATGTCTTCATTATTTGCTTAAACATGTTCCCTCAGAGGCCATCAATTTTGATTGTGAGATTAATTAGTTGAAGCGATAAATAAAGTGGGTCAAGTGGTAGTGTGTGTGTGGGCTTGCATATTTGTTTGTTCTGGGCCCACACTTGCATGCTATTACAAAAACCTATTCTGGAAATTACTAGAGGAAAGCAGAAGTAATTATTGTGAATTTTGCTTTGTTTTGTTAAAAGGAGAGAATAGGAAAATACTACAGGCAACTTTTCTTCACTGTCTTAATACTGTTCTAGGCTTTTGGCTTCGGTTAAATCCTAAACATTGATGTTATTTATTGTTTAATCTTTACACAAAAAAGATCACTTATGAGGAATAATTGTTGCATAATAGCATGCATTCACAATCCAATTTTTATCATTTGGACTTTAACTTTAAAAACGTTTCCATTTTTGTAGTCTGATTCAAAGGCTATTAGACTGTCACATATAACCTAAGATGACTTAAATCAGTCCACTATAAACCATCCAGCTAGCTGTGTAGAGAGGCCAGCTGGAGTGACAAGTTGATACAGCTGCCATGTAAAGCACATTAATATTCCACTTGAAATTTAGCTGACATTTGTTATAATGGAAATAAATGTATTTCCTATTAACACAGGGATGGGCAATCCTGGTCCTCGAGGGCCGGTGTCCTCCAACTCTTAGATGTCTCTCTGGTCCAACATAGCTGAAGCAAATAGCTGAATCACCTCCTAAATGCAGTCAGGTTCTCCAGAGTCCTGTAATGACCTCATTATTTGACTGTGTTGAAGTAGAAGTATATCTAAAAGTTTAAGGAGACCGGCCCTTGAGGCCTGGAGTTGCCCGCCCCTGTATTACCATCTGGTTGTGGCAAGTTACAGTGTCTTTACAAAGCTATTCACATTTGAGTTGTTTTTTTCTCAAAACCCTGATTCATTTTGATTCCTCTTCTATTGGGAGTCACTTTGTTGTTGGTGTGTAAACATTAAAACCTGATCAAATACATTGTAGGTTGCACTTGTAACATCACAAACTCTGAAGATTTAGCAGATGTGAATAGTTTTGCAAGGCTCTGGTCAGTTTTTTCTTGGCAAAAAACTACACTCACTTGGCAAAATTCTGGAATAATCCTCATTATTGCTTCCTGTGATGTTCCCCCAGGAATGTTATGACCTCAGCCAATGGACTGTTCTTGGATCCTCTTTAATTGATGCTCAGCGAATAGATAATATTTCATTCATAATAGAAGCTGCAGAGAACCAAGTGGGATATCCTCCTGCAACAAATAAACAAGTAAGCTCAACGTCTTTCAAATTTAAAAGTAACCTGACAAGAACATGTGGATAAGTAGGTTACCTGAAAAATGAATTCAAAGGGTTAAGAAACAAAGTTGAAATGATGAGGAAAAAAAAGGAAAAAGAAAATAAATAATCTACTACCATAAGAACAATAAAATGCAAAGATAATGAGTTTTATTAAATAAGAAAGGATGGTACTCTGCCGGGCTTTCTAACCAATAGGGGCAGACAGATTTGCAAAAGCAAAGGGGGCAAATTATTAGCAGTGCTTGCCAATAACTGATGATGGCCCCCAGGACAGGTTATTGTGGAATATTCTCTCTGCTTTCCCAAAATTCAGCTGTTAACATGTTATGACAGTCGTGAGACTGCAGAGAACCCCGCTGCTCTGCCAGCAAAAGACAGTCTCACGGCTGTTATAGTCTTCAGTCAGAGGCCTCTTCAGATTTGCTGCAAGATTGACTGCTACTACAGATCTTTCCAGTCTACAGCATCACCAACAGCTTGAAGATTCTTTGATATGAGTTTAGTTTCCCCTTTGGGATAAATAAAGTATTTTTTATTTGATTTAAATTGTAGATTTTTGTGTTGGAAAACAATTCAATTAGATTTTATTGTGTATTAAGGAGTAATGGCATTCATGGTGGGGTTTTTTTTTTATATGCAGGTGCTGAAGTGGTCTGACTACTGCTTCCCCCTGGCCTTCAGCCCGGGCCAGCCATTCAGGGTGGTGGCACAGACTAGTCTAGATAACTTCAGCCGTCTTGGGGTCGCTTTTATTGAAGATCGCCTTCAACTGGACAGTGGACTGGTGCCTTCAAAGATAGTCCGTATGTTGCCCTTCACTGCATCAGCCTCTAGTTACAGAAGAAAATTACCACATGAAACAATAAGCTGTTAGAGTGTTGTCTGTGCAACATGTGCAATACTTGATTGACATACTGGTGGTAATGTTCAAGGTAGGTCAGTAATCAGTTTTTATTAGGTGTATTGGGGATATTTATTTTTAACGTGGTGTGAAACATAATTAATTTTCAGTAACTCAGCTTGTCAGCTCCAACTTATCTTTATGAGTATGAAGATGTTTATTCTACAAAATCTAACTTGGTTGTTTATGACCTGCAAAATTTGGTTGTTTTATGACCAGTAAAAATGTCACATGTCAAGGTGGAAGGAAGTTGAACATATGCTTCAATGTTTGGTTCAGAATGTTACGGCTTTGGGACAACCATAATGCTACTGAGACTAGCACACAGAACCCAGGTTAGATTAAAGATTGAGGCACAACTAAAGTCCATATTGAAAATTCACATTAAGGTGAGAGTTGGGATGTTTTAAAGTAAGATTTTCTTGAAAGTTTATAACCTGCCATAAACAGGTCATAAACCTACCTGTTTAGTACAGATTACATAGTATCTGAATGATATCTAAATAAAATACATTGTATTTTACAGCTGCAGGTATATTGACTTACCTGCAGCTGGTAAGTCAATGTACAGATTAATTGACTCAAACAGAGAAAGTATTGTTTAATCCCTTTTTATAACCCTAAATATTCTAGTTTATAAACCCTGTCAGTCAAACAGTTTTATTAGGCATATGCCAATGAGGGTATCGTGTATTAATTGTTTTAGACTGTACCCTCTGGGGTCACCATATATATATCATGCTCAACTTGCTATACACTGGGTAAGGTTGTGCTCGGTTTGTCTATTCAGTCTCAGTTGTTTACAGTTTCACTTACCTTCATTATATCACAAGATGCAGCTGGTGTTTGACCCACTTACTACAGATGTAAATAGCAACATTTTGCATTTATAGTGCTATTGTGAGACATATTTTACTATTTAAAGCCTTTGTGTACACAGAATGAAAGCATAGTAGTGAGTTCCTCTTTTAAAATCATTTAAGTGGTTTTATCATGTCAGTGGCATTTTAATGGGTTCTGCAGTGGGTTCAGAGGTTTATCAGTAATGACACCAACTCACATTGATTTTGTTTGTAAATGGCCACTGAGTTGTATATCAGCAGCATTATCATTTTATCCTGATCTTGGCTTAAAGAATCGTCTGCCTGAAGGGCTGTTATTATAGTGACTTGTTCAACATCTTGTTGGGTGGAAAGCTGATTTCTGTTTGCTGATTCTTAGGCGGTTAAAAAGAAAACAAGTGAAAAAGACTTTCACACATTTTTTTACTCACTCTTTTTATATTTTTGCTGAAAGAACCTAGATATTGTTTTAGGAAGCATCCATGTTTGAAATCTAACCTGATGATAAAAAGAAAATATATTTTCTGTCATACCTTTAAATGTCCCCATGTTAATTTATTCTATTGAATATCAATATGTCATATGACTGACTATGATGGATTTTGGCTTTTTTTATATAGCCGTTTTGCTCCAAGACAGCACTCTCAGTAAGGTGTTGGAACGGCAGAGTCTTGAGAGGCCACAGCCTGTGGGGGCGCTCTTACTTTCATCCACTACTCCTGAGGAGGGCCTCTGCGAGTCAATCTCTCAGCTGTTTCCTGCTGACCATCAGAACCTGCACTTCCGAAAAGGTAGTCTCCTGTTACCCCCTGAAGTGAAGAAGAGGCTGCAGGAGCGGCGGGGATCAGAGCCTCTGCCCAACTCTCAAACTGTTCATTTGGAATCCCATCATCACCACATGGAGGGACATGGACATCACCTTCATCTCTCCAGCTGCCATGAATGTTTGGAACTGGAGAACAGCACCATCCTCTCTGTCAAATATGCCTCAGCTGAGAACATTCCAGATCTACCTGATGACACCTCTGTGGGTGTGGATAGTGTGGATGGGTCTCTGGCTGAACTAGAACATGATTCTGTGACGTCTTTTGGAAAAGCACCAAACATTCTTGTGTACACAGGTGGATGTGAGGAACGTTTCCAAGCAATTCATCAGCTTTTGTTAGACTGCATAAATGTGGAAAACAACACTATTTATCCCCTCCTGCAAGAACAAGCGCTAAGTGACCCATGGTTGGACAACACAAAGCTTCTGGTTTTGGCGGAAGAGGAATCCTTGACTGCTGAGCTTCAGACCCACTTTCTTGCTTACTTAAGTAAGGGTGGGAAGGTGCTAGGGCTGGGCTCTGCTTTGTGCCCGGCAGGTCTCCTTCTGGAAGTTAAGGAAAGACAATGCCTCCAGTGTAGGAAGTTGATCTTCACCAGAGAAGACAGCACAGAGCTAGAAGCAACCATTCTGGCAAGTGGAAAGGTCTACATTCGAGATCCTCAGGGAGGAGGGGAAGTGGAGCTCTGGGGGGAGCTGAGAAGTGATGTCGCCAACCAGAAAGAAATGGTTATTGTCAGGCTAACTCATGGAGCTGATGGTGGGGAAGCTGTCTTCTGTCAGGTAAAGATATTATACATAAGGAGTGCAAATGTTAATGGTACAAATTTTAACACCAGGACAACAGTTATATGTTTTCAGGTTTTATGCTGCTGGGTTGGAACCAGGTTGTAAGTGGAGCTTCAAAATGCAAAATGTTTCAAAATGTAAAACATGCGTTTACATTTTGAAAAAATGCATTTTTCAAAATGTAAAAGACAAGCTTCCACAGCTACTGTTCACAATCCCTGTCCCGACACTTTTAGGAGAATCACATTCATCCTAAAAGTGTTTAAGATGGATGGAAGTGGATGTTTACAAACCAGGCAGGGATTGTGAAGTGCAGCGATGTTCTGTTAAATAACCCACTCTTTGCTAAATAGGAGACAGTCCTCAGACCAGAAGGATATTGCTGCTAGGTGTCCATGTCCTCAGCAGAATTAAATTAAAATAATGGTCTTTCTGCCTGTAGATGCTGCAGCAGAAGGTAAATAATTCCAGTAATAACTGGTACAATGATCATAGAGCCAGACAAAAAACACAAACACTAGACCGTAGGGAAGTTACTTTAAATTTATGCTCCATACTATAAACACATCTTCAGAAAGCCTTCCTTTTATTCCTACAAAAGTGTGACATAGAGTTGTTAGTACAAATTTAGTGAAACATTCCTGCTTTACTTTGACTGGTTTTGTTTTGCATCTGATAAACTTGGAGAAAACTCATTGTGCATTTGAGAGTTTATTGCATGGTACTGAAATACAACTTAATTCCTCTTTTCAATTGTCTAGACGTTGACAATTTTACCCATTATGTAGCTGTAATTTCCAACAATTATGACCAGAAACAATCCCATCCTGACTGGAGGTGATTGATCCAACCATGGGACACATTTTCATTAAATATTCAGGCCATTAGAGTATCCATTGAAAAGTTTGAAATGTTATTTATATTCCTAATTTTTTATGGGTGTATATTACTTTGACCTTCTGTTGCTTGATTTTTTTAAAATTTATTTTTTTACTTTATTATTCAGTCTGGATCATGTGGCAAGGGTTCACATACAGGAAATCAACCTTGGCTAGAGTTTGGTGCATTTATGTTTATGTTGTTTAAGATAATAATGTATATTTTAAGCAAATAAAATAAATCACATAAAATGAAATAATTAAAGCAGACAAAGGAGGCGATCATGCTGTAAGGAAGGGTTCTAAACCCAGATGGGGGAAAAATAACATCACACAGGCTGTTTCAGACATCAAGGGAACTAAATGTGTCAATTTTTCCAAACTCTCAATATTATCTCTCTTCTGAATTTTGTATTTTGCAGCCCTATTTTCTTCTTGATCTGATGGACTGACTGTTAAAAGATAATTTTAATCGTGATATGTATATGTATATTTCTTTAGGTTCATTTTGACATTGCATCCTACTCAAAGAAAATAGATTCAAAAGATTTTGATGATCTGAAGGTCAGCAATGCACTGCGATATGAAATTTTGACCGAAGTCCTTAATTCCTTGGGAGTCAGCTGTGAACCAAGCCAGATTCCTGCCCCAAGTCCTATCTATCTGCTGGCCACCTCCCAGGTATGTGACAAGTGAAAATTTTCCTCACTGTGTAAATGTGTCCCACATCAAAATACCACGGTGCTCGAATTTTTGCCAACAAAGGATCTAAACTTGGGATTCAGAGTTTTCTGGCTTCTATGTTCGAGTCCATGTGCATTCAGAATGTGAACAGTTATGTTTATGGACACTGTGAACAGGAGTGTTTCAATTACAGATCATGCTGTAATTGGTAGACTGTTAAAAAATTCTGAAAGAACTAAAAAATCAAAAGAGAATTACTTTTGCTACATTTTATTACATTATTTTCCTTTTTTATCCATTCTTATCCTTCCTTCCCGTCTTCAAGTATAAATAGTGGTTAATTTATTCTTCTGATATTTTTCATAGTATACAGATGGAAACAATCTGACTCGCTAAGTACATGCAAAAATCTGAGCAAATTGCAGAGTGACAGCAGGTCTATCTACAGAAGGCTTGTATAAACATGAGAGGGCAGAGAGCTAAAGTGTCATCAGCCATTTTAAACATACATTTCCTTCCTGTTCAGTTTAGAGAATTGGTCTTAGCTCCTTCTAGTGTTTTTTTTTCTGTTTTTAACCTTTAAACTGAATATTGTGCCTATCATTGAGTGCAAATGATTTATGGACAATACCCTGAAGTTTTCACTCTACTACAATTATTCGTCTACATAATTTATCTTCACAAACTCTGCTTATATTGCTCCTTCCTACTTAACTGCAACTAGCTAACTAAACCTAGACACATTCACATTCCACTTAGGATGCCAAGGAAAGCTTTCTGAAGTTCCTTCACACATGGGTGGATGAAGATGCTATTGTTCGATTCTCCAAAGCCTCCTTCAGGATAGGCCCTGAACCACATGGAGGTCCTTCGGACTTTCTGTCCTTGGTCACAGAATCCCAAGAGATGACCCAATTTGTTATGGAGACTTACTGCAAAAATCTGAAGACCAACCATCTGGGAAACACCCTGCTCTACGCTGAGGTTACGACTTCTACCATGAATCTGCTGGAAGGGTAACATTAATTTTACAATGCTTTTTAACACCTGAAACGTCTACTCAGACCAGGATCTGTTGTTTCTTATAGGCAGTGATTTTAATTTATTGAGTAAAATTCTTTCAAAGCTACTTTTTATTAACTGATCAGGGTGAGACTGCAGCAAACCATCAAGTCTGCTAAGAAGATCATCAGGGCTCAGCTTTCCCTTTATTAGGGACTTGTGCAGTTCTAGGGTCAGGTAAAGCGCAGTTAACCTCTCTGCAGACCCCCAGAGCATGGTTGTGCCTTGAGTCAGTGCGGCTTTAAATATAAATATGAATACATTTTCTAATAGTTTGCTGTGTGTGAGGGCCCAAACAAAGCTGTTAGCTGATCTCCTGGTAATCATTACTGACTTGAAAATGAGAATTTAATAAAATTTTATTTCATTTCAGACAATGAGAGAAAAACATTTTTTTTATATAATTCCAAATTATTTTTTTTTCAGGTGTTCTTCAGCATTTGATACACAAAGCATATACATTTAATAATATGCCAGCTGAACCTTACCCCATAAGTTCAGCAGGTGTGAGCAGTTTGCATGTTTTTTTCTGTCATATCGCAGATGTTCTTGTTACATGGTCTTATTGTGACTTTAATTAAGTACTATTTTAAATAATCCATTGATTTTTTTTTCTCCTTGATTATTCAGTTATACGTGTTATTTGAGAAAAAATACATCAACATGTTCAATCGCACAGATTAATATTAGGGATGTACAATATTAGGATAATAAGCAATATGTGACAGTGAGGGTATAACTTCTCATGAATACTTAACCAGATAAGTATTGGTTAAGTATACTTATAGTACCAGATAAGTATGTGTATGTCTACAAAAACAATGTCTATGCAGTTTCTTAATACCCTTCTAAAACATTTTACTGCACTGAAAGATCTGAAAACATGATACTTATACAGTCATATTCAATAAAACAGTGTACTATTAAACTGTTAATCTATTCCAGTAACTCAGTTCACCAAGTCATTATATAGATCAATTACACACATACTGATCTTTTAAAGTCTTTATTTCTGTTAACTATAATTATTTTCTGCTTGCATATAATGCAACCCAGTATATAAGCTTATAATATTTTGTCAAAACAACTTAAAAGCATTTTTTTAAACAAAAATGTGGTTTTAATAAAATATGTTTTATACTTAAAAGATTTTATTTCAAGAAGGAACTTTTAATCTGATAAGCGAGCCTTATTTGATGATATATTCTAATTCACTGAATTTCAATATTACTGCAGTCCAGAAAGTTGATAATCTATGTTGTTTCGAAATCAGGGCTACACAACGAATTGTGTAGCCTAATTCACAGACAGTTTATGTTTTTATAATGGTGCTGAGGTTTTTCACCTTACCAGACCTACCGATCATGGATAATGACACACCCTTTCCTGCCTCTGCTGTTTTCCCCTTTAACTGTGTATGTTCTTTCATACACTGCTAAAGGGCAAGGCAGGCTGGAACTAATTTATTGCCTCAGATACCTTTCCACAGCAAATGGACGTTGCTTCTAGCCTTCTTTGTTTGGCTAGACTCACACACGTGAGTAAAAGTGGTGTCTTGAGTGGGTCAGTCAGGCTGCAGGTGGGACCAATTAAAACTGTCAGAAAGTTTGAAAAATGGGCTCTGGAGCGGCATTGAGTTGATTGGAACAGACATAGTTGTCATTAAGGTTATAGGGAAACTAAAGCTACGTGAATGAGTACAGCAAATAACCCCAGATCTGCTGCTGCAGTTTGATTTCACTGACAAGGTTAAAGATTTCAGATGCCCCTCTCAAGCAACCCTTGATTAATGTTATTATTAAGAATGTCTGTTTCATGTCCTCCAGTATTTGCATTGATGTATTGATAATACTGGATATTTTCAGGCAAGCCCTCTTTTTTGGCACATATAGAGTTTTGAAAAGAGCTATGCTGGTCTCACAATGTCAAATTGAGCTAAATGTAGCATTTAGCCTGTAGTGTTCAAATAAATATTTAGGTAAAGACTAAATTAACCTGTGAAAAATCTGCCATCTTGTGGAAAATATTTTAAAAATGAAATTCCTTATAGAGAGGCTGGAAATTTTTCAGATTGCTGTAAAATATATTGCATGACTATGTTATCCAACAAGAAGTATAAAGTTTTGAGTGGTGACTTCTTCCATCATGGCACTGCATTTTAGGAAATTATTAAACCTTCAGATAAAAATACTCCTGCTCTCATGGTGCATTATGTCTTTGTTTAAGGAGAAAAGTAAACCACAAGACATTTAATAAAGATTAAATTGACACTATGTATCTGGGAAAAAACATCTATAATTCGTTAAGACTTTAGAGAGATGATGCATGCAGCTACAAAATATCCCTTAACTCTTGACCACATCTATTGCACAACATTACTTTGCCATCTAAAAGGCTCATCACTGTTACATGAAGAATGTTTAAGCCAATGATGTCATTGGACCAAAAATTCAGTTTATTTTCTTTGAAAAGATGAGATTTGTTTAAAAAAAAAAAATTTTTTTTTTAAAACTTAGTGCAACTTCTAGCAGCAAACATTTTACCCAAAACTGTATAACCTTAATGTCCACACAATAGTTTTATTTTAGTAGTTAAGTTTAGTGTCACAAACATCAGGTAGAACACAAGTGTTTTTCATAGTAATGAGTTACATTTACTTTGGTAAATGTGTCTCAATGCACTAGTAAACTGAAAGTTCACAGTAACATGAGTGTTTAGTTCATCTGTCATATAAAGCCTTTAGTTGTATGCTTGAACCATCAGTCTTGAGGGATGCAAACAATTAATCGACTTATTATTAGTTACCGATTAGTGGTTAATTAGATTAAAATTGATTCTAATGGATTAACTAATAACATCCACTTAGACCTTCTTTCAATGCTGTAGATTGGTTGTCATCCAGCAGACACTCTTTAGGGAAGTTGCAAGTTTTCTCTAGGAAGGTTCTCACTTATGTTTGTTGATGTCCCAAAGTCTTAGAAATGCCTTGTAACCCTTTCCAGACAGAAAAATAGATGTCTATTACTAATTTTTCTTTCAATTTTGAAATTTTTTAGATCATATGTGACTTTTTGAATTCTATGTCATCAGAGAGCTTTTTTTGAGAAGCCTTGTTATATCCGCAGATGACATGATTGCATTGTGATAGAATGAGTTGTACTAATTTGACTCCATTTTAGACGAAACATAAGGCAGGACCTGTATTCTCAAAGATTCTTAAGACTAAATCTAGCTCCTAATGACATCGTTATAGGAAAAATTATGGAATTCAATTTTTTTTTAATTTTTTTTTTTAGAATTTTACATAAATAAAATAAGTTGTGTATTCTTCAGGGCCTTCAAGAAAAAGCTTTAACATGCATCTCTTAGATTACAGATGTAATGGTATTTGCATGAGTTTGGCTAAATCAGACCAAAGTTGATGCTTTTATAGAATTAGCATGTTTAATGTCTTTCTTCACTGACTTTTCTGGTGCACTTCATTGTGCTCAACCTCTGCTCCAATGGTTTATGCACAATAAAGATTACATTAGTAATAAGTACATAGTGGTAATGTGTTGGTTAATTTGGCCTGTTTATCTCATTAAGGTTCTGTCAGGATGGACACCTTTTAGACAATGAGCAGGTTATTTCTACAATGCTCACAAATTGACATGAGCATTTTTAGACAGTTATTGAGACAAAAAGACTGTTGTAATAGGTAAGTACTCCTCTTCAACAGACCGTCTGATTGGTCAATTAGCACCAGGACTCCTATCTTTTTTTAGCATTTTTTTTTAACATTAAGAAGCTTGACATCCAGCCAGCTAGTTGGGGCTTCAACATACCTCTAATTAACAACAAATATGTGGTTTTATGGCAATTATGCCTTGTCTTTATAAAATGTTTCTATTAATATGCTTTGTTTTTTATTTGTGATATGGATTGAAAACTCCAGTTGTGTAGTTTAAATAATTTAAAATATTTACTGCAATAAATAGATGCTGCTGGTACTGAGTTGAAGTAGAAATATTTAGCAGAGAGAGCACTTGGCACATCCACAGAGTATAATGATTCTTTTCCTGCTCTGCTAAATTTGATCCTTATGCCTGGAGCAACACTTGCACTATTGACTTCTACTCAAACTGCTAAGAAATCAATGAGGCCCCTTTTACAAATCTGTTTTGTATGTGATTTTCACAAAAATCAACCAACATTTTTCAGGCAGGATTGCTTATTTTGAGAACACATCTTGTGTTTAAAAGCTGTGTTTTTGACCAACAGATTTTAAACAGTTTAATCAGGAAACAGAAAGGTTTTGTTTTAACACAAAATGCTTGGTCTTTTGTTTGTGTTGTTTTCTTAAAGGTTTCCATAAAGAATTTTGATTCCTTAACTGTAGCAATTTGTGTAGCATCTTTAGTCAATCAGCTCTGGCCATCTGGGGCTTTGCTTTTTATGGAAGGTCACCTCTTGGCTGCCTGGTGGTCTCTACTGGCACTGGTCTTTGAATGAATGTCTTTGGTGGTCCCCTCACCTTGGCTTCTGAACTAAATTGTAAGCAATTAAACAAAATTCTAGAAAATTAAAGATTGGCCAGTAGGAGAATCTCCTGGAAAAAGGCCAGTTTCACAATATTAGCCCAAGATAACATAATTAACTTGTTTTTATTGAACAGAAAAGGACCAAATATTTCCATTGCTCCTGCTAAAATAACGTTACTACAGAGACAGTACTGTGTTAATTAAAAGCACCTAGATTAGACTTTTTGCAGTCAGCTATTTCATTTAACCATAATAATAAATTACAAATAAGTGTTATTCATTTAAAGATTATTAGAAAAAGCTGAAATTTGGGGGCAAAATTTGAGTACAATTTTACCTGACTCGTTGTTGTTCATGCATAAAAAGTGGGCCAAAATAATTGCAACAGCAAAAATCTTTCAAGCTGCACAAAACCCAGAGTCAGAATGAAAATATTTTTTTAAAAACGACTTTTCTTTTCAGACACTGTTTTATGCAAAACTTTTATGCAGCTTTTTACCTGCTGTGAAAATGTGTGGCAGCCACTCAAATTTTCTTTGTGGAAAATAACAAATTACAAAGCACCAGAACTCACCATGATACACTGGGATTTGACTCTGTGCAGTGTTGTTTAATTTTGAGAAGCATCAAGATCAATGTTTTTCATGATTTTAATCTTTTATTGTTTAAACTTCAACAATGAAACTGAACCACATTTATTCCCATACAATAAAGTAACACACATACACACACAAAATAAATAAATATAACAAAGTTAAAATAAGGGGGAAATTGCCGTCGGATGTAACAGTACATTTCCTCTGTTTTTGTCACATGTAGACATAAATGCGATCAGTCTGTGTACAGAAAATGCATGTAAATATTAAGGTGTAAATATGTAAAGCATGTAAATATCATTCTCACTGAAAAAGAAAATGGGATTGGATCAGTAGATTAACTCTAAATAGGTCAGAATTGATTCCTATGGTGGAGAAAATGTAGAGAATCACACATGTCCATAAATAGCTGCACAAAGGAATCCCTCAGTCATTCCAGCTTTGGGCATGTGTCTTTATGAATAGAAGGCATCTGCATTCTGTAAATGTGCAACTTATATGTGCAAAAAACTCCCCTTTAGCCAGTTAAACAATGCTTTTCAAGTTGGAGTTCCACCATCCAGTTTGAATTACATTTATATTTTGTTTGGTGAGATAAAAAACTTTGAGGCACACATTGCATTTCAATGGGTGATATTGTATTGTAGTCCATTGCCATGCAAGGTATATTCGTATATCCAAAAGAATTGAAGGCCATTTATCAGTACCTCAGCTTCCCTATAGTGGTGGAGGAGCCATCTCCCACAGATCACTTCCATTAGAAAATTCTAATTTTAGCTGTTCCTCAGTAAACAGGATTATTTTATTTAATCACATTTATGGATTAGATTGTTCTTTATTGATCTGAATAATCAATGTAAATGTGCTTATGAAAGAAAATCTTGTTTTAAGGTATTTTCTGATGGAAAAAGCAATCATCTTAAATTGAAAGTTAGACCTTTTTATGGCAGTGTCCAAAATATGGAAGCAGTTCCTAGAGAATCAACTCCTTGCTGCATTTAAACCAGATTTAAACTCGCTAAAATCCCACATATATAACTATTCTAAAGAAGAAATATTTTAAACTCTTGACTAATTTCTTTCACTTTTTCATCTTCCTTCCTCCTGTAGCTTACCACCCCACCCCCACAACCCTTGCAGGACATGCCATCTTCAATTCAAACAACCCTTCTGCGTCATAATACTTTATTTCCTCTTGTGAATATGCCATTGACGTATACTTCTTTGCTTACAGTGGACTGTTAGCTAAACTGACTGCATATAATATAGATAATGTCATGGCATTTTAATGAATTATTTGACCTGCAGTTAAGTATATTGATAGCTTCGTAGCCTCTACTCTAAGTTGACATTTATTGGTCAATATATGTCCCAATTACAGACACAAAGATTAACGTTCCTGTTTCCTGATTTTTGAAGTTTTGTTATAGAAAGGTTATACTCTATAGGCCGAAGCGTCATCTGGTCTTTTGATTAGACTTATCTGCGGAGTGAGCTTCACTTGGACCAGTCTTAAACTGATCAACCAAACCTAATCATCATAATGACCTAAGAGGTTGTAACTCTCTTGGTCTTTGCTCACCAATATATTGTATTTGCCTTAATCCCATTTGGAAATGTGAGATTGTACTAACATTTTTTTCTTTAATATGATAAGCTCTGCACATTAGTGAGGTTAAATCAGCAGTTCAGCATCAGCCTCTTGTGTATTTCTTTGGCCTTGATGACAATTCTTCAGTACCCACACTTTGGTGTCAGCATCTACTCACCTTGATTATATGTTTATTATTATACAAATCAAAATTAAAAATAGTGTTAAGTTTTTTTATCATGAAATTAAAATTCCAACATGTCTTCAAAATAAAGCAAAACAAAAGAAGCACAAATAGTTAATTGAAGGTGTCATGAAGTCAGATGTCCTAATAACCACAACTATTCACTGGTTTCTCACAGGATGGTTCTGCACTTACCAAAGAACACTGGTTTGGTAGCAGTAGCTGCTCGACAAACACAAGGAAGAGGTTAGTAAAAAAGGTGTTTTTACTATGTGTAAAAACACCTTTTACACATAGTGTTTTGAAATATGTTAATGTTCTCGCTTTTTCAGGCCGAGGCAGAAATGCTTGGCTCAGCCCACTAGGCTGTGCAATGTTCACAGTTGGGGTCCAAGTTGAGCTGAACTCTGAGCTTGGTCAAAGAATTCCTTTCCTGCAACATTTGGCTGCTTTAGCCATGGTGGAAGCTGTTCGCACACTTCCTGGATATCAGGTATAAGCTTCAACACACTGTCAGCCCATCTCTTCTAACACTTAAATTAATGGATTGCTGTACAGCAGGAAGTTCTGTTTGACTGTGATACATCTGCAAACCACAATGAGCTAAAAAAAAAAAGTTTTTACATGAATAACATCATGCGTAGCATGGTAACAGCAATAGTCACACTTTGACTTTCTTTAAAATGGGACAATGTACATCATATGACTCTTAACTATTTAACATGAGCAGATTAAAGCTTAAGAACATTTAAGAGTCGAAATAAGCAATAATAAAATATACAAAGAAAAACATAAACCAACAATATCATCATATATGATGATATATGATATTATACAAGGTATGTTCAAGCTATGTTGTAAGGCAAAAAGCTGAATTGAGACAATTTTGATGGAAAAAATAACAGTGGGGCGCGATTTAATAAAGTTATCAAATTAATCAAAGATTTTATAATTAATTATTCATAGTTGATATTTGACACAATAAAGTTTCCTAATTTTAATAAATTTTGCACAATGACGGAATCAGCAAATAAGCAACTGTAATGTTACTTTACTTTCAAGGCTTACCATCCAGCTGTAGTATGCCAAATGCAGTTACATTCAAAATGTCATGGCTTGTAAGTGAACAGTTCAAAACTTCATATTGATCCTAAATCATGCAACAGTGTTGGGTGAAAAACTAGTGGTAAATAGTAAATTGCCTGTATTTGCATAACCCTGAGAAAACTTGCTAAGCCCGGTGGTCGGGGCACTGAGATGGTCTGCTGGTGGACCGCCAGGTTTTTGTATTAAAAGATGTTAAGTAGACAGAAAAAGTAAAAATATTACTAGGTAATTATATGTTACGGGAAAGCATCACCAGTGAAACGATATTTACACCCACAGCTAGTCTTTAAAACAATCAAACAACAATCAAAAAACAAAATTAGCATGAATATTAATTATTTGCACTTTCGTTTAATCCAAATTAAGTCAGCAGCTCCATAAGGCCCCCAGGGCTTCAGGGGCCCCATAAATTCTAATATTTTAACACAGACCACAGATACATAAATGTGGCGTTTATTTATTGAGATTATCAATGATGCTAAATTTGATTTAATGGTTTGAGCACACATAAATTAAAAGGTTTTAAATTGTTTAACGTTTATATGTAAGATTTTAAGGAGCTGGCAAGTTTAATTTGTAAAAGTTCAAAGAACAATATTCATAGTTGCATTGTTTTGTTACCATAGCAGCAATCTGATGCTGTGAGTTTAATCTTTGAGTTTGAGCTCTTACTGTAACCCTATTTCCCATTGATTTGATCTTATCCGTATATCAACTGAATTATTGATGTTCTCCGTCATTAAATATGTTATTATAGTAATGGAGTAGGTTAGCCAGGAAAGTGACTTTAAACATCAGTTAAACTGGCAACTTGATTTGTTTTGTATGTTTTTGTTTTGTTGATTACTCTTTTATTAACTTTAACCATGTTTTAATATTCATCAGGAAATAGATGTGAGGGTGAAGTGGCCCAATGATATCTACTACAGTAACCTGATGAAGCTTGGAGGAGTTCTGGTAACGTCAACTTTTGTAGGATCAACTTTTCATCTGCTTATAGGTAATAACCCAGGGTGTTAACAATGTTGTCTATGGCTATTGTAACACACCCTTTTTAGAGAAGTCACAACACACTACTTACATCCTATCCTTTTTCTTCCTTTTTCCTCTTTATCTGTTTGCCTCTAGGATGTGGCTTTAATGTGACAAACAGCAACCCCACAGTATGCATTAATGACCTGATCCAACAGTACAACACACAGAACGACTGCAGCCTAGAGCCTCTCAGCTGCTCTCAGTTCATCGCTCTCACTCTGAACTGCCTCGAAACTCTCATCACCAGTTTCCAGCAAAGAGGCCCAGACGCTGTACTGCCTACTTACTATAAAAGATGGCTTCACAGGTGTGTGCTGCAAACTACTGCCTCTACTGCTTTTATTCTCAATATTCCTTACTAAGAAAAATTAGATAGCCATCATACATAAGCAGCTTCCCAAAACTTCTTTCCGATGAACTGTACTATTTTGCCTGGAGATTTTTCCAAGCAGAACATCAGTTTCTTTCAATGTTTGAAAATTTATGGAGGGTGAGAGGGGAAAGAAAGATGTGTAAATGTGAGCACAGTTCTAGAAATTCCTCTGATGCAGATATCAAGCAGAACAACATATGACCTTTTCAAACACACTCTAGATGTTTGTAAAAAAAAAAAATTAGATAAAAAAAGAATAAAAAAGAATTATGCTGGTTTGTGCCGGAAGCAATACTGTCAAACAATAACATTTATTTAAATCCACTGCACTCTACACAGGATCATTAGCAGTTAGCTCATTTGTTGGTAACAAAAGAACAAATATTATAGAATTCAGTGTTCCCAGTTAATAAGATTAAATCATGTCATGCTTCTGAAATCTACTGTTTGCTTTTGCATTGACTCATCTTAAAACAGTTGATCAAGTGCCGTTTCCTGTGTTTTTGTTGAAATCAATCAGTGTTGAAATGTTATTGATCCTACATTTTTAAGTAAAACTGATTACTTTGAAAACATGAAATTCAGACATAGTTCGATTAGGATTTTGGAACCTGATAAGAAGATGCTGGCTTTAAACTGTCTTTGTTTTGGCCACAGTGGGACTCAGGTCCGTCTATGGAGTGAGGAAGGACCAGAAGCGCAGGTGGTTGGTCTGGATGACAACGGCTTTCTGCAAGTGTGCAGTAAAGAGGAAGGAATGGTCTCTGTGGAGCCTGATGGAAACTCGTTTGACATGTTAAAGAACCTCGTGGTCATGAAGCGGCCAGGATAAGCTGCTTTTATTCCTAATAACTTTCTATTCACTGAAGCAACACCATCGTTGAGTGTGAAAGAGGTTTGGTTGAGTAATATTTGGAAGTCAACAGGTTTATTAAGACATCTAAATCCATATATGCTCCAGTTATATAATGAATTTGCTAAACCTTATTACATTCGCTTCCTGTTTGGAAGGACTACTTTGTAAACTGTTGTTGTTTTTAAAGTGACCAAAAATAGTTGGACCATAACCTGAACTGTTTTTATGGATAGCTGTGGTGTTTTATTTTTGTTTTCTTTAGTATTTCATCAGCTGAAACCTGCAGAAAGAAATTGGTTTCAACTGACACTGAGCAAAGCATTTCAAAAAGTTGGATTTTGAGCAACCTAAAACTGCTGGAAGTGTTTGAGAACCACAAACACTTCCAGGTTTTGGGGAGGAAGGATGGATCGTCAAATTGGATGTAATTTTATGAGAAGTAAAAATTCTGCCCCCAACAATATTGCACTTTTGGTGCAATGTAGCATGCTGTAGGAGATGCAATAAAAACAATTTCTGTCTCTGATTCAATCATATACCCCCTGAAATGAAACGTAGTGAATGGTTGCTAAAAATACAAAAACTGTTGCTACTCCTTAAAGTATGCTGACTTACATTTTTAGGAACAAGCAGCTTTATACATCACTCTCCACAATTACAGGCACCACTGGTAAAGTTTTGAAAGATAGGTTAAAATGAAATGTTATTTACGGTGCCTTGTTGATCCTTGTTCTGATCTCTATTATTGCTCTTACTGTAGAAAAGAACTTCAGCTAAGTTCCTCCTCTCTTACAGTCAAACTGCACTATGATTATCAGCACACATCTGCATGGTAAGGTTTCCATTTCCTTTTTTGTTTTTAAACAAAAGTGAGCACTTTCCTTCCTCGTCATGGGAACATGAAGTAATGGATTACTTCTAAAAACATTTTAGATATTTGGATCAACTTACAAAAAGTAAAGAATACCTATGAAAATGTCATATCTTTAAAAACTATGCCACTAATTGTGGGGATTTTGTTAAAATGGTTATTTCTAAATACTTTTCCTTTTCAACAAAATAAACACAATTAAATGACATGTTTACCTGGGGTCCCAGTCATTTGTTGAAACTGTGTATTGTCTGGGTCACTGTTGTGTTTCAAATTTTTCATTTTACCAGGTAAGACCAACAAATGTAGCCAGTCTGTTATTTTACAGTAAATTCTGGAAGAAGACTCCTCCTTCTCTGAAATGGGTTGATTCTCATATGTTACTGTTGCACAGTAACGATAAATAATGCAGCATGTGCTGTGATGACCCAAAGCTAAATAAAGGTTTTTTAGATAATTTTTTTGTCCTAAATTTTCTTTTAAGAGAACTCCCAGACACATACCTGATCACAGCAGTTTTCACAGCTCTCAATACAAAACGGCATCATATATTTAACCCCAGATGTTTTAGTCATTTGGGAAAACGAGAGATCCATTTTTGACCACTGACCCCTGATGGCGTACTTAAAACCTAGTCTTAAAATCCTTTTATCACTCACCCAATTAGATCTATGGATGTTGTGGTAGCAGTTTTTTTTTTTTAACAGAATTTACTGTCATCTTTGCCTACACGAAAAGGAAGCGCTCAGCAGAAGAAAGGGGAATATTATTAAGAGTAATCGTAAAACATGCTATTTGTTTTTATTCATTTTTTTGTTTTGTTTTTACAGTTTTGAGTTTAGTTGTCCTTTGCTTCTTACACTTAAAGACACCGAAGAATTGCACTGATATGGTGGCAGAATCAACATGAAACCTTCATGTATATTCTTTTTTCCTCCATGTGCGGGGATGTGTCTGTGTTCTGGGTCTTTAATAGTCCCAGAAGTGTTTGACTAATTGACTATTGTAGAAAATAATCTTAATAAAACATTTATTCTACATATTTTTGAAGTCTTATTTAAAAGCTTTTATTTTGAACTCTGAACATCAAAAGGAAAACACACCTTTAAGATTTAGGTAAATATTTATTATACAGCAGCCAGAAAATATCATAATCAAACAATCTACTTCAATCATGTGTGACATACAAGCATGAACATTGTATTATATAAGTTGCCTGGCAAAATAACACTTATTCCAAAATAGGTGAAGATTTTTTTAACTTAATTAGCTGACTTTATTTTTTGGATCAAGACACCAGGGTAACCTGATTGCCAGGTGTAAAATGAGGCTTTCTTTTTTTTTTTTTTTTCTGAATTGTCAAAAAACTGACTCAAAGATGGGGATATGACAGTCTCTTCTGTGGAACTATTTTGCGACTCCATCAGAGTGTACTTTGACTTGTGGTTTATTCCTCACACTGGATAAGGTAAGCTTAGCCTTTTTGCTTTTAGTTACCTTTTAATAATTAGCGCTATAACTCCTAGCACTTTGTTGCATTGCAACCTGAACATGATCCTGGTGCTAACCAGCTGTTAGCTGAAGGATTGGAGTAAAACTGATTCCTTTTTCCAACCACTAAAATCCTGCATGTTGTCAGGCCAGATAACTGATAACAATCTTAGCTTTTAGGGTTTTATATTCATATTTTGCTCCTTTTAACTAAATGCCATGTAACTTTTTTTAGATTCTGTATTTTGCTTTTATTCTGTGAATTTTCATCTTGCCTTTTACTTGCAGTGTATGGTACTATAAAGTAGTAATTTATTTAAAGAAAGACAATGTACCAACACTAAAATATTCTCACTACCCACTTATACCAGCATGCCCTGAACTAAAAGATGTGTTAAGAGCTATTTATTCTTGATCAACACGTGGACATATATTTGCCTGCATCTTATTTGCCTTGAAACCCAAGAAATTAAATAAATGTAAAAATGCATTCCACAGTTTATACACACTGTTCTATAGAATTACAAAATGGCCATCCACCCTGGTGGATCATTTCTGATAATGGCAGATGAACCGATGTGTTTTCTTTCCGTTGCTGTCTGAGGAGCGCTTCCTTTTGTACAGAATAGTTTTTCTTCAGCACCATGGAAACTGGCAGAGTATAAATGATGGAATACGTTACTTATTTGATACCAGACTTAACTCTGAGATAAAAGCAGCTTTGGGTCAGACCATCTCAAAGTCCACTATTCTATTTGACTCTGAGCCTTAAAGTCCTTGTTTTCTTGATAAATGGAGTCAGTGATGTTGACCAGACCCCCTCCATGTACTGTAGAGGAGTCTGCAATGACTCAACTTGCCCTTCAGACAGCTGAGAGCAGGTTGATTATCTGCTACTGAGGTAATCTTCTAACCTGCTGAAGACCCAGGTTCTGAAAAAAATAAATAAAAAATTGAAAGGTTAAAAAATGCAGGCAGGGAGTTAGTAAAGAACAATGTGTTAAGAACAATACATGTACAGCATGTAAGTACTCTTTTAGGATCATTAAACATTAACAGACGATTATCTAAAAATGACAGAAGACCACACTGACACTAGCTCCAGTCATATCTCTATAGATAATAATGTATTAATAATAATTCATTTTATAATAATACATTTTTCAAAAATGTATTATTATCATTATTTAGGAAAAATTAGTTGGAAAAGATTGCCAGTAATGTCTCAAAATTCCTCTAATAACTTAACTCTATATAAATAGACTGAATAGAATTTTGGACACCAACACACTGAATTGAAGAAAGGTCACTTTCTGTTTGGTCTATATTAATTTATTTCTTCCTTGTTTTTTCTTGTGATAATACCAAAAAATACTTATATTGGAAGGTAGGTCTGGATTTTAAGGCCTGTATACAAAATTATTAGTACTTCTAAGTACTCTTTAAATAGATGAACATCACCTGTGCTCTGCAGCCTCCAATATTATTGGAGGCTGCAGAGTTCTCAGTATTATACTCACTAGGCCTTTAAACCCCAAAGAGCGAATGAGTGGATGAAGCAGTTGAGAAGAGGGAACTGAATGAGGAAGTCGGCAATGGGAATTCACATGTAGGTGTTTGTAGGAATATTGGACATTCAGATTGTATTTAGGGCTGCAGGAAACCTGATCTGCTTCATTTAGCAAAGCAGATATTTTCTTTCTGTAGACTGTATCAATTAGATTTTTGGTTCTCTCCTTCCAGTGCCTCTTCCATGGGGAGAAACTGGAGATAGCTGACCGGAGAAGCCTAGTAACCTCCTGCTAGACATCAACAAACCCATGTTAGCAAATTATTTAGTTGGGTTTCATAATTTAATCTTCAGCTATGTTACTCTGATAGCAACATAGCCTTTTCTTCAACAACATAAATGTTACTTGTTTGGTGAAAAATAGATTTTTCTCTATATTACTCCAGTTTTATTTCCCTAAGCTTGTCTCATAATAAAAAATGTCCAACCTTCTTTACTATTAGAAGCACTATTTTAAATTAATCAAAAATCTTATTAGGATTTAGTCACAAAATGAATAAAAATTTAAGAGGTTCATCTGATCACTTAAGTTGGCAAAAAAAAATAAATTAAAAAAAAATAGGCAGAAACAAAAATGAGACAAAAAAATCAGAAAAGCCACCTGGGTGTATGGAGCTGATCTGAGTTTGGTCCTCTGCTTGAGGTCTTTAGTTCTCAGCTGTTTGTGGTTGTCCTGACTCAAGACAAACTGTGAAGTAAGCTTGGCAACTTTGATCTGGTCTTCAGATAACTGCAGTTCCTTGCACTCAGCGTCTCTGTGGAAAAAAAAAAAAAATACAGACGGTCAGGCGTATCATTTATTCTTCCCAGAGAATATCTGATAAGCCACTAAGACACAAACTCACGTGAGAACGTAGTTCACACTGACCACACAGTGAGGTCTGGAAGAGCGGTTGTTGTGGACAATGGTTGCATAGCTTTGCACCCACACAAAGCCTCCATGTTTTACTAACATGCGGTAATACTTTGTTGTCACTTGTCCTTTAATAAGTACTAAAAGAACACAAAGTTCATAACCAGACAAAATTAGTAAAACCTTTCAGGGTCTGGTGAACCTTCCATGTTTTTCTTCTGTTAATTAGCTCTAGTTAATACAGCACTTTGGTGCAACTGGGAACCAACTAGCTAAGTAAATTTAGCAACTTGGATCAGGTCTTCAGATAACTATCATTGGTAAACTAGTGGAAACTGACTGCTACTATGTTACTATAAATCTAGAAGTCAGTTTCAAAAATCACTTTATTGGTGAGCATGAGTGGCTGGGTTTGAACTTTAACATTCAAAAATACCAATCACTTGTACAATATGCAATGTAAAGGATTTTAAACTGAGAGACAACCACAAAATAAAAGTTCAACCTTTCAACTTGTATTGGTACCAGGTTGTCTTAAAGACTGTGAAACTTAGGTATTATGTGGGGAGATGTTATTGCAGTGGAATCACGCTTGTCCATTTTATTTTTAGAGTTCCAATATCTGTCTTTTCATATTCCTTAGGTTATTCCTTAATTGCAAATCAACTGAAAATATTCCCAGAAATTTAGAAAACTCACATAAATGGTGTGCATAGCGTAGGTGTAGAACGTCACTTGTGTGAACATGGTGGTAGAGGGTTTTCTCAATCAGATCTTGAGGCTCAAAGCCTGTCAGCTTAGCAACGCTGGCTCCAACACAGCAGAGTTGAGTTGAGTTAGACACTTATCTCAAAAGCAAAGGACTGCAGTAAAGTGGTTAGCAACAGAATAGTTCAAAGCCAATATTTGAAAACAGCAAATAAATCTATAAGAACATATTTTTACATGACTGGGTGAGATTCTTCAGGAAGCAGCAAATGTGTATCCTACCTCATGTCCAAAAAGATGAGTTTTAAGTCCAGGTTTGCCCGAAACATAAACATGTTGCTGTGAAGTTTGATCTCAGTGATCCCAATGGGGGGCAGGGAATGGCCAACTCCCACCAAACCCACAATCTGATAACAGTATTCATACAACGTCATCTCAGTCCTGTGTAGACTGAGTTTTAGGTAGCCACTGCAATGGATCACCTAGAAAACAGCATGACAGCTCTACTGTCATACTAAAGTATGACACACAAGGAAAAAGTTGTTGGAAAGTCTCTTAATAACTGAAAAGCCCACAATGGTCTTCAACCTCTTGGAAGGCCATTGTGGTCTTCCAGACCTATGACTGGAACCAAGCTTTCTGACATTAACAGTACATTTCTCTCCAGAATGCCTTGATAGTCTTGCAATTTCATCATACTCTGCACAGATTTGAGGCATCCTGTACCAGGTGCAGTAAAGCAGCCCCCGAACAAAACTGAGCGTCCTTCATTTTTCACATTGGGACAGTGTTCTTTTCTTGATAACTCCTGGCAACATAGTGCTGATGTGTCATGTCAGAATGCTCTAGTTTTATTTCATGACTTTATGTTAATAGTAAATAAAAAATAAATGCAGAAATGTAGATTTAATTAAAAGCATATTTAATACCTTTTGATTGTTATCCATTCTGGGATTAACATTTATTATAAGAGTCTTTGTGTCCCCTATATGTAGTTAAGTCCATCATGACTGGAAATAAACTGGATGTTGTCAGGTCTCTGATAATTTTATGGTTGCTGATGGACAGAATCTAAAGAAGTAATAGTGAAAAGAGGGGTATCTGGTTGGAGAACTTCAGGATATTTGCTTTTTGCAAATTAAGAAGCTGAAGAGAGACTGGGGCTACAGTATAGCATTCAAACAAACAGAATCTGTAAACAGTACCTCCAGATTGCAGGTAAGTATCAGATTCAGGCAGAGGAGTCTTAACTTCTCCACGGGTGTGGCATAGCTGATAGGTTTTTTTCCCAGTCATCCCCAGCAAGATTTGTCCCCATTTGCAGATCCTGCATGTTTTCTTCCATTTTTCTTTTTCTTTTTTTTGGCTGGTACAAGCCACACATGCACGGAAGTGATTTGACTGGTAGAATCTGCGACAAAACCATAGTGGTAACAAATCTATAATTCCATGGTCAAATCTTAAGATCTAAACCTTTTTATCAATTATGGTGGAAGAGCGCATTTAGCGTCAATGGGGCAACCTGCATCAAACCACTATGCCAAGAGATTTCAGAGAAACTGGACACCTAAAGTACACAGGCATCATTGCAGTGACACTCACAGTATGTTCCCACCCATATTAACGTTAGCATAGCAAGGAAGTTGAGATGTTTGAATTTTATGGTATCAAATTTACGCCAAAAGTCCACCAGGAGCATGTATTACAGTCCACAATGCATTGGAGGCACACATTTGAATTCACTACAAACATGTACACAATCCACATTCACATTGATCCTTGGCATCTTGTGGCACAGTTGTGGGAGCTGCAGGCATCCTGTTGCACTCTGTCACCATTGTGGCCAGGGATACGGTGCTAGCGTATTTATCAATTTAGCTCCTACTATTGTTTAGCTCCCTCTTTACTTTGACACTTTTATACTAGATAGTGCAAGTTTTTGTTTAGTGTCTTCTGCTTTTCTGGAATTTGCATACTCAACTTTTAAAAATCTGAACATGACAAACTGATTGGGGTTTATCACACATCTTACAAGCGGAATTTCATTTGATTTTTAAAAAATACGTTTATTGGTTGTGTTGAAACTGGTGTCTCTCCTCTTTTCCCATGGGATTATTAGGCTCCCTGAGCTTTATGTTTACAGGTATGTTTACAGGTCAGAGCACTAGATAATGTTGAAGTTATGAGTGCTGTGAGAAATCGTAAATTAGAATAAAAAAAACCATGTTGCACATACCTTAAAGCCCCCACATGTCAAACCTGCATTCCTTTTGGCAAGGACACATTTCATCCTCAAAAAGAAGGATCGTTCAACTTCGTATTCTGGAGCATAGAAATCAAAGGATTGAGTCACATGTTGTACATACTATATTACCTTTATATTCTTTATTGTTTTTCAGCAACATGGTATAGCTAGCTTAATGTAAATATAGAAACCGAAAACACACAAGGCAAACCTATTAGACACAGGTGTGTTGCCCCACACTCAGCAGATTGAAAGGATTTTACATTTTGATTTCTTTCATCTAGCTTAAGTGTTGTAATGTCATGAATGATCATACACATTAAAATGTGAACATTAAAACACTTTAGAACAACCTAAATTGTGAGAGCTTGAGGTACCTGGACAGAAGTGATGGTGAGGAGGCTGTTGAAAACTTAGTACTGATGTCATCTCGTCATGGTCTGATGGGTGGATGTATTCAAATATACTGTTTCCTGTTAGCTCAACCTGCAACATGCACATTTGCAGCAGCTAGTATTTTTTTCTAGGCTGTGTTGTATTCATTGTCACAACTATTATTAACAGATTGATCCAAATCAAGTGCTTACAGACACAAAATGTAAGCTACTTATAGTAATCCTTATAAATATATTAAAATATATGTCAAATAGATGATATTACCATATAATATATAATTTATTCATGGGGGAAACTGTGTTTGAAATTGTCCCATCAATTTCAATGGGAAAAACTGTTATTTTCAGTTATTTAAAAAAAAAATTAATGAATGAATTATATCATACAAGAAGAAAAAGCCCACAGATCTGAGCTGGGATCCTACCTGGGACAAGCCAAGGTGAACAGATGCTGTTTCGGAGATGTACATGATTTTCCCATCCGATGCAACAACAAACAGAAAGCCATCCAGAGTCTGAAAAGCACAATGACAAGGTCGGTGACATTTTCCATCAGCAAGAAAGATGTATAGTTTTGCTTTTAAGAAAAAGCAAAACTATAACTATTTAGGCATTTTACTAAAATGCCAGCAAAAGGTTCTGCAGACATTTTAGAATATGTGTATGAACACAGCTTATATTATGAGCTTCACAACTAAACACTAAATGGAAATACATTTAAGTCAATAGTCCCTCATTAAGTCAAAAGGACAGTAATCATGAGATAACATTGTGTTTCAAAGGCACAGATATTGGTTGCCATTTCTGTAATTTAAAACATTACTCCAACATATAATGACTCATGCACAGAATTTAGCAGGAATAGAAGCCATCATTAATGTGGGAATGTTTGCATTTTGAAAGTTATAAGACACATACACTGGTCACATTCTTAAACAATCAGATGGAGAATAAACTGGGGAAAGTCATAGCAATACACTGTTGATAGATGTTTACCGGTGTACTGATGATTTGTGCCTTGGTAATTAAGTCTTAGCAGTTTTCACTTAAATGTAATCCTATTCATATTGTGAGAAAGAGATGTCTGCTGTTTTTGCTTTTTTCCCCAAGTTTTTTGTTTCAAATTATCACACATTTTAATTCCAGAAAAACATAGCTATGCTAGTTTCAAATAATCATTTCATTTTCACGGGAAGATAATTATCTGAACCACCTTGTATGAAAAAGAATCACCTCCTAAACTTACAACTGGCATCTGCTGTTTGAGATAAGTGTCATTGGTGTGGGGGAATTTTGGTCCACTTTCTTTGCAGAACAGCTTTAATTCAACTTTTGAAGTATGCATGACCAGTTTGTGGTTCTCCATCAAATTTAAATCTGAATGCCTTCTCTTTTTTGAGCCATTCAGAAATGGGTTTGTAGGGTGTGTTGATCATTGCATAACCCAAACGCACTTCTGCAGCATTTTGCTGCAAACCTTTTTCACAGTTAAAATTTGTGAAAATTTTAACTGTGATCCAAAGATTAAGCAAAGCGTAAATTAAAATCAAAGAGAGTGACTTAAATAAGAATGTCTTCAGCTGCTATTTAAATGAATAAAGATTATGAAGACAAGATAAAAACAAAGATAGCTCATTTCACAGTCAAGGTGCAACAGTCTTCAGATGTTTCCCTCAAGTTTTATACTTGATCTTTGGGATGACGAGTAGAGCAAAGGTTAAATTAATTTCTTTCAAACTTGACAGCTTTGTTCAACTTAAAAATAGATGCTTATTTTCTCTTAGAAAAGATATACATAGCCTGTGGAAAGTATGCTTTGTACTAATTGAGTACAAAGCATTACTTTAATTCAAAACACTGCAACATGTCATATTCAAACAGCAGCAGGAGAAAATGAAAGACAACGCACTTACTTGTAAAAGGTGGGAGCTCAGGTCTTTGGTCAAGATGTTCAGACCCAAACTTGGCAAATTATTCCATCCACCGATACCTACGTGATGGACACAATGATGTAAAGACATTTCAAGTTATATATCTGCCTGTGTATATGAATAGGTACAGATACATAATTAAATAAGTGTTATGAAATACAATATTAGCATTGAGAGCTTTAATATCTGATACAGCTAAATATCTAATATCTACTGTTGTCCAAGCAGTATTTTGCTACCAGTACATCCACTAAATATTGCGCAAGTTTATAACTAACATTTTCCACAAATAAAAGCTCTCAGTCTGTTAATGTAAGAGCAACCCAGACTTGCATGGCCAGATTTGCTGAGCACTGACCAAATTTCTCTACTTTAAACACAAAAGGTATCTCATATCAGGGTTTGCTGGAAAGTAAACTGTGGTGGCAATTGTTTGTCAAACCAAACATCCAATAAAACGTTCCAAGGGTCTTTAAGGGTCTATAAGGGTCAAGATTGTTCACGCAGGGAAAATAAGTTTAATGTCCAAACTTGTTGACTGTCGTGGTTGCTTTCATTTTCCTTTTCAGCAAGCAATTACAACTTTCAAACTTTCCTTTGTTCTCCTATTTACTTCTCTTGCTCTGGTAAAAACCATCGGACCCAAACCCGAATGCCTGTTGGACATTCCTGTCTCCAAGTCAGACAGGAAGTCAGTCTCTTCCTGTCTGACTTGGAGAGAAAACAACAAAAAATAAATAAATAAGAAAAATAATAAAACAAAACATAAATAAAATCAACAATTATTAACCCGCAAATAAACTCTGTAAATAATACAAAAAAAAAGAAGAAAAAACAGACCTTTAAGAATAAACTAACAAAATTAAAATGGATGAAGAAATAAAGAATAAATAGCTCCAACATAAACCACTCAACACAATCTGCTTTGTTTCTTTAGAAACTTTTTATGATGAATTGAGCTAAATGCATTTATTGATAACCAGAATCAAATGGAATATATGTGAGATTGAATTGAAATTACTTCTTTTTGAAAAGTGCCTTGAAAGGAAATTCATTGTTAATTGGTGCTATAAGAAACAAGCTGAATTTAAATGAATTTGATCAGTTGCCTTAGTGGAAAATTAATGAATCAACAACACAAATCAAATACATACATCATTACATGGCACAACTAATAACGTAGGTACAATGAGCAGGCAAACCCCTGTAACTGTCATCTCCAAAGCCTTACATGTCAGAAGTAGGTTCATGAAAGGTTAATAAAAAATTCAGATATATATATAGAGTGAAAAAAAGAGAGAGAGAGATGAAGACAATTTTATTTCACTGCTATGGGGGAATTTTTCTGCCATAATTCAATAGCACACATTTTCATTTTGAAAGCATGTCTTTCTTCTCAAAGAAAGGAATATGCCAATATACCAATTCTAATAATAATGCCTATTATTATTTTTGTTAATATTAATGTTAATTATTTAAGTTTATAACTATAAACTTAAATTTAAGTTTATAGTTATCCATCCATCCACTTTCTTACACTCTTATCCCATTGGCTTTGGGGGGTTTTGGTGCAGCTATCCAGCTATCAACTGGTGAGATATAGTGAAAAAATAAATTAAATAACATTAATATTGACAATAATAATAAGGGTTAGGGTAGAATTATTATTATTATTATTATTATTATTATTATTATTATTGACAAATTTTAGTTAAAAAAACATACGATGTTTAACTATTAGAATGGAAGTTAAACATAGTTTAGTTTGCATAGAATTATAAAAGACTAATAAACATTCAAATAAAAAAATGTGCAAAAGTCATAAGACTCGAGTTTATGTTGTTATTACTGCATTATAAAATACAGTCGGTGATGCAGATGTATACTGTAAAACTGTAAAAAGAATTAGAGCAGTTTTTAATGAATTTCATACATACAAAGAACCGGAAAGCAACCTTGTCTAGTTCGAGCAAAATGAACGTTTTTAGCATTTTGTGTTTATTATTATTATTATTATTATTATTATTATTATTATTATTATTATTATATTCTTTCGAGATTTTTTATTTTATTTATTTATTTATTTATTTTTTTAGAAAGAATGGATACCTCATGCTTTGAACTGAGTTTAATGTGATGGCCTTCTATAGTTCTGAAGTGGCAAAAATCTCTTACCGTCTGTGAAGAAAGCTCTCATCCTCAGGTAGCTGCTGGTCAGCCGGATGATGGAGGCCTTGTCCAGCTGGGAGGTGATGGCTGCCGGCAGGGGAAGCAGTTTTGCCAGCTCATAAAACTCCCCATTCTCTCTTTCTCTCCGCGTCTTTGCAGCGTTTTTAGATTTTTCTTTCATCTCTGGGACGGAATTTTGCACAAAAAAAAAACGCCACCTAGCTTCTTTCACGAGCTGTTCCAAGAAGAACGCACACTAACAACCTTCATTGGAGCATCATGATGACTGTCTCTAACCTTGAAATAATGGACAAGTCATTTTCATGCAAAAAAAGAAAAAGAAAGCCCTTTCCGGATTCCAGTACACTTCCTCTGTAACCGCAAACTAACCTGTTTAAAACTTTAACTTTTCTTATTCAGCTCAACTCAGTGTGTGAAAAATAAAGTTGCAGAATCGTCTGGCAAGAGCCAACATGCTGGCCGAGGGAAGGTCTGAGAAGGTTCTGAACACTTCAGCCGCATCTCTCTCCTTCTCTCTCTCTTTGTGTGTGGAGGGAGGGGTGTAAAGTCTGCCCTGAGTCAGAAATCTTTCTCACATTTATAAGGAAAGATGCTGCAGCATCCTTCCTCAAAAATATTTTTCTGTTTCATGGTTCTTCTGTAAATTTTATGCAAGGCCTCCAATTTAAGAACAGTTCTTCAATCTCAACTTGTTACTTGAGATTATAAGTACCAACACCTCACTGAACCGAGCCAGATGTTTTTGACAGCTGTTGTTTTCTGAGCGGGGCTCTGCTGCAGCATCCTTCTGGTTAAAATTTCTTTTGCTCTGTCACCACATGCTGCAAATGACCTGAAAAGATCATCTTTAGAAGAATAACAGATTTGAAATGTGAACTTCTCTTGGTCAGAATTCTATCAAAAGCATTCATAAGATTCAATGCCAGTAGAATTTAGTTGAAAACTTGGATCTAAAAGCTGGACGTGTCTGAAATATGATTGTGGAGTTTTCAAGTCCAGGAGGGGAACCTGAGTCAGATTTCCAGGACAGCCTCCTTTCTTAAGTGGCGTATTACCAAAATTATCCAAGCCTTTTTTCTCTCTCTCGCTCTCTCTGCTGAACCGTTCAATTCTCTGTTTTTATCTGAGTTATTTTATTTGTTTTTATTTAACCTTCATTTATGCATGTTGTTTCATTGAGATCCAAGATCTCATTTACAAGAAAACTTGTTTTGGAGTTCTCTTATGAATTGTGATGTTTTTTTTGTTTGTTTGTTGTTGTGTTTGTGTTTTTTTTGTTTGTTTTGTTTTTACCAGATTTATTAACTTCCGGAATTTAAAATTCTTCTTACATGAACCGATTCTAATCATGTATTAAGGATTTGGATTCTTCCATTGGTTGTTCTCAATAATTTTCTTTAAAAACGTTGCTTCTATAAAGTTCATAGTAATATTGGTTTATGTATTTACCATTAAGATTATTTGTTTATGACATCAAAGATGAGGATGAGTTACACGCCCCTCACTGACGCAGACTACTGATTTCAAAGCACAGCTACAAATATAAATTTTGTGCAGTGGAAAATCTTTTTGATTTGATTCTGTACCTTGTATGATTTTGTTTATTTTTTTGCATGTATTACTATTATTATTATTATTAGTTTTTGGCTTTTTGGTTGTTTTTTTTTTTAGCTTTTCAGTTTAGTTTTCCTCCGTAAATTCTTGTGATCTGGCTGCGGCGCAGACAATCAGCTGCCTGCGCTTGAGCGGGGATGAGGAAAACAAGTAGGTAGAGCGAGAATGACGAGCATGACCAGAAAGAAAGAAAGGGAGAAACAAACAAAGAAAGAAAGATTACCTCCCACGGTAGTCAATTCCTCCCTGTCAGAATTCGTTTCCCCTGTTCCCCTGCGTCGGGAGCGCGCAGTGCAGAAAGAACAAATCCAATCGACTGTGATTCAATTCCAGGCGTGGAAGTAGTAATGTTTTATCTTGTAAAAAACTTAAAGATGAGTAGTACTTCCGTTAACACATTTATTATTCTCAGTTGTGTTTTGTGTCTCTTATTCAGTGGCGGGCCGTGCATTTGGTACTGGTGAAAAAAATACTTGTGTTCTAGAATCTATAGATTTTAAAAATTAGAATACATTGTAAGAGTGCTATTTTTGAAGCAACTTACTTCGTTCTTAACAAATTGTTATTGAATTTAAATACAATTGAAATTCGACGTAAAGTTTACTTTTAGTAAACTGGAACAACTTTATATACGTTTACGAACGTTTACATCTAAAGTATTTTAAATATATTAGATTTTTTTTGCTTATTTTATGCTACAGTAAATAATTTTGATGTTATTTTAAGTGTATTTCGAAAGTCTTTACATTGAACTTGTATTAGAAAGACAATATATTAACACTCTTTCCTTACAAATCTCTTATAATAGTTAGTATTAAAAAAGAAGCCCTTTTTGAAACAATTTTGTTTGCTCTTATATTTGCATCTAATGTCCGATCTGATTCTCTGGAAAAGTTCCATAGAAACACAATACAAGGTCATACCAACCTTTATTTAATGAACTACATGCTGAACATGTTTTTTTCCCCCCCAGTGTGAATGCTATATGTAACATAGTTAATATATATAATTCCACTTGTCATTACGTCAATGTTTGGGTTCATGTGTAATGGGTGAAACAGCACCCCCTCCTGGTGGTTGGCAGTGTTAAATATAGTGAACACAGACATCTCGTTGCCAGTTAATGAGAGATGGGCGCGAGGTGCTGTACTACCTGTGATGAACCTGGTTCCTGATTAGTCACTATTCTGTTTCGTACAGATAAACTACATTTCATCTCATCCTGTCTCCTGGTCCCTTATTCACACAACGCAGAGCGAAGCAATTATAATTAAAGGGGTTACATTGGTGCCCGTGACCCGTTCTCCAACTACGCCAGCGTCTACTTCCCGGAATCCCGGAACGCGGGCTGCGTCTACTTCCCGACGCCTCAGCGGATCGTGGGCGGCTCATCGGTCCCGGTTATCAGACACGGTGCTCCGTGTGGACTCTTCGCCGCTTCGGCAGTGTAGCGGTGGTCAGTCTAGAAAGTGTGGAGTTATTTTTATTATTATTTTAAC
>CAEGAD010063966.1:0-31019 GCA_903067055.1 Poeciliopsis paucimaculata
ATATATATATATATATATATATATACGTATATATATAGATATAGAGCGCTGCAAAAAAAATTGAGACCACTTAAAATGATCAGGTTCTCTGATTTTACTCTTCATAGGTAAATGTTTGAGTAAAATTAACTTTGTTTATTCTATGAGCTACTGGTGACATGTCTCTGAAAATCCAAGCAAAACTTTAGTATTTACAGAAAATGAGAAATGATCAAAATAACTGAAAAGACGCAGTGCTTTCAGATCTCAAGTAATGTGAAAAAAAACCAAGTTCATATTCATTTAGAAACAACAATACTAATGTTTGAACTCAGAAATCAATATTTGGTAGATTAACCATGAGGCTTTCAATGGGATTCAGTGCAGTGGGCCCTTCATTATATCCAGAACTTTAGATGTAAACACTTTTTGTAGACACACTGCAGAGAGACAGACTAGTAAACAGACGACTGTTTTGTCTTCTTTCAAGTTGATCATTTACATATACAGCTCTATAAAACTCCATGTAACTAATAGAGTTTTGAACTCTATCAGTAAGGTAAAGGCTATGTTGTTGCGATTGATTTTTATACCCACTTTCACTTGATACAAATGCCAACTCTGATGTCTGAATGTTTTTCCTTTATCACTTATTGTATTTCCCTTCTGAAGAAGCCAAATCATTTTTGCCCAACACAAATCTAAAGGTCAGCAGGATTCTTGAAGCAGCGTTGCCCAAAATGTCAGTTTCAAACAACTGACATGTTGGCAAACACAGGTAATAAGACCAAAGGGAAAAAATACATCAAAAGCAGAACAAGAAGACACTTTACTGATAAAATTCCCTCTCCTGGAGAACAAAAAATGAAAATCAAGCCATCTGTCTGGGTCTCAGCCAACACGCAGACTAATGGACGAATCACAGATTCCTCCTTAAGGAGCTGAGAAATGTTTTAAATTTCCTTTGGTTATCTCTGAAAAATGGATACATTCAGTTGTACTTGGTCCAACTTTAAATCAGCTTTTTTACAAATTTGAGTATTTCATCACGTTCCCACTGAGCCACAGATTTTGCTGAAAGTGATGAAGCTCTGCAGGACAGAACAGTGCATGTGTCTCTGATTTACCATAAATGTTCAAATCTTTTAGGATTTTGGTATTTAAAACTTTTGTGCATATTTCAACAGTAGAACCCAGTGTAAAGCTTTTCTCACAGAGGTTCTAACTCACACATGGATTCGACTTTGTAACTGTCAGTAAACCGAACGCCACGTCCTCCAAAACAAATCTGACATGAGCACACATGCAGTGTTTTCCTTCTTTGCGCTGATTAGAACAAGTATGTGAGTTGGTTTGACATGAAACACATGGTTAGTAGGCGGAGCTTGTGGCTCCAACTCCTGGATAAGAAGCGAAGGCTCCATGATGCTAATGTTAGTGATGCGCGCTAGCATCATGGCAGTGATATGAATATTTATTATGTAACCGTTTACATCCATCAGTGCCATAATTTTTAATGACTTACTGTGTGAACAAACTTATTCACATGCAAATTTGATTTCCTTTCTTATTTAATGGAAACACCGCAATTAATTTTTTTTGGTTTTTTTCAATGTTAGCAAAATATCAACAAAGTTTTATAACAGAAATGCACCTGGTGTCTGTAAAAATCAGACGTTGCTGTTATGTAACTTAGAACTAACTGATATCACAGGAAGTCTTTAAATATAATAACCCATCTTCGTAATAAAATAGCTCAACTCAAACCGGTTTCATTTTTTTACACATGGCTCAGTCGGTCCTCCTCACATACGGCTGAGTGCCATAAAGCCGAGCCTACAATCAAACCCAAATGTTGAAACGTCAAAATTCCCAGAGACACAGATCACAGATCAGAGTTTACTGGTTAATCGGCAGGTCTTCAGAGGAAAAAGGTTATTAGAACTCAGTAATCTGCTGACTTTAGACGTTACAACAGAAGCTCGGGGGCCGAGGTCACAGAGATCCCAGGTGCAGAGGGGCCAAAGAACGGCAAAGATGCAGAAAGAAGACAGCGAGTCCAGATGAGTCTGTACCGTACATGTTGATGAAGAGCGGGCAGCACTTCACAGGAGAGGTGCATGATGATGGAATAAACTCAGAGAAGTTTTTATAGAAGCTTCTCAGTGACCCATGGAGGTCAACAGGCTGATTCTGAATGCTGGTCGGTGGCTTAAAAACTTGCAGGTTGTTAGAATCAGAATGAAAATAGATTTTATTCGTCACTAAATTACCCATATTTTGGGTACAAACAAGGAATTTGACTCTAGTTTTCATGGCTTGCCTCAGTAATCAGGGGAGAATCCGCTGCAGGTGTGCTGCGCAGCACCGAGGAGGAAGCTGCACCCATCTCACCTGCTGGGGGGAGGAAATGAACGTAGAGAAAAAAACACAACAGGGAGGGAGAAAAGGTGGAGATAAGGAGGTAAAAAAAAAAAAGAAATGACACAACATAACCCGGATCCTCAGGCTCCGGGGTTTGGCATCAGCAGTGCAGACGAATTTAAAAAACCTAAAGAAAAAATTTGCTGGAAAATGTTGAGAAAAACACTCAGAGGTTTACTCTGATCCAAGGGCCTGGTAATGTTGCCAGGGCAACGTTGCTAGAGGATTCAGAAATGTTTTTGGAAGGGAAAGGTATACATTTTTCTAACTGGATAATAATTTACAACGTAACAGAAAAACAAACCCTATCATATTGCTTCAAAGATGGAAGATCTTTGGATGCAGATAAAACTGAGCGCAGCAGAAGCTACTGTTTTATCCTGAAGGTAAATGAACATACTGATATTTGTTCTCATTAGTTATTAGATCTAAGTTTTGCTATTTAGCTTTTTTTGCAGCATCTTCTCAATAGACTGTTGCAGATGGTTGTTTGGTCCAGCTGTGTCTTGTTATTCCTGGAATGATTCTGCACTGAACTCTAATTTGGAGGAACTTGTTTGTTCATGGTCGATCTTATTTTACTTGAAAATGTATTTCATCTTTATTTTGGTCAATGTGTGATTTCATTTTAGCTCCGTTTTTCGGTACAAAATACAGTCTTTATTGCAAACATACAAAGCAGATTGCTGAAGCTGAAGCAGTAATTCAGGTTTTCAGAAGGAGAAGTTTTCTGATTTCAGGTTATACTAACAGTTTTGCTTGTAACCAAACGGACAGTTTTTCAAATGAGTTTATTTGCTTAAATAGCAGTGATTTAAATTTAGACACAAACCTGATTTGTTTTTGTTTCTTTGGCAAAAATCTGCGTCACAGTCTTTGATTGTGTAAAAGTGAACCACGGCATCATATTGAGCGCGTGCAGAAGGAGCAGCAGCCAGATATTTCTCTCTGTAAAAACAACACACAGTTCGGCTGTACGGTCATTTGGCTTTGATTCTTGTTATATTGTTATTTGTAGGTAATTTTATATGTGACAAACAAACAGAAGAAAAACATGAAAAGACGTGGAATTGTTTACACGCAGTGTTGAAAGTTTCTTCCACGTCAAGAACCAACGGTGTTTGTTTTGTAAACTGGATGGACTGAAACTGTTTTTAGGGGTGAGACTGGATTTATAATTTAGTGTGAATGTACACAGAGGTCCTTCAAAGGTAAAAGTAAATTAAAAATCATTTACGTTTCTACATACAACTCGGGTCAAAGTTGCGTTTGGCTGTGTGGATCATACAGTAGTGCAAACTAAACAAGCCTTCCATCACTCATTTTTAATGTTCAACATTTTCAAAAACAAATTTGCGAGCTGCAAAACCAACATCTATATGATGCTGCTAGATGGAGACTAGCTCTTCTTAGGAGGCATAGAGTTAGGTCCACTAACTGGCTAATATCAGACTGTTGAAATCCAGGACAAAAAAACTAAGTAAGTACCTTTAATTTAGCAATGTTGAATGTAGTTTATGCCCTGCAACAGACTGGTGACCTGCCAGGGTGAACCCCGCTTCTCGCCCGGAACGCAGACGGAGATAGGCACCAGCGACTCCCGACCTCATTAGGGACAAGAGTGAACAGAAAATGGATGGATGGAATGTAATTTACATGGAAATTAAATTACCTACAGACAATAGCTGGAACTGTAATGATAAATGTTATTATTTTGACAGCAGAAAGAACAATAGTATTTTTTTTCTGACATCTTCACATGACAGAGTATTAATTTCCATCCCAGAACCAAAGTCATATCAGAGCCTTTGATATCAATCTGCTTAAATATGGAGCTGTTTTAAGTTTTCCAATTGAATCCCTATTATTCTTCTGAGACACATTAAACATTGAACTCATTCACTGTGCAAATTAAACTGTCCGTCTCACAAGGAAAAAAAAGGGAGATGAATGCAGAAAAACAAGGTTGAGACATTAACGCCTCTAATCGTTTTTATTATTTCTAAAGTGTCTGACCACCAGAGAAAACTAAGCCGTGCATCAAGAAACAATATTACCTTGATGTGGTGTGATGAACTAACACATTGCTAACAGCATTTGTCAGCAGCTCATGTGCATTGAATTACCAGAGTTAAACCTGAACAAAGCTGTTTGTCTCCTAGAATCACACACCCTAAGAGCCTCCAGGGAAGCGTTTAGTGAAGCGAACCGTCTCCAAAAATAAAACGTATTCCTGTCCTCATAATGTACACACTGCATTTTATGACAAAATTAAAGCTTTATTGGACAAAAGGGAGAACTCGGAGCGTCTTTTCCGTGGAGGGTTGTAAAACTGCCTTTGGCTCAGGACTTCAGGGTATCCCTGTCCTTCAGCGCTCTGACATGCGAAGGACTTGTTCAGTGAAGATAAACATGTTCCATAGAGCATCAATCTCTGCGTGTGGCACACGGGGCATAAAAATGTAAATATCAGTCACAGGGGAGGTGTGTGGCACTGAGAACTTTAAGGGGGTTGTTAAAACCTAGAGTTTCACTCATACTATTATGGTTTAAGAACATCCTGAGCACAGCCGAGTGGACAGATTCACTTTACAAATAGCACATTTACATAAACACTGAAATCCTCTGTCATTTTCTCTTCCTTCGTCTTGAGGAGCACAACTACCTCTCACTGCTCATTTCCTCGTACTTCTGAAATATTCTGTTTATTTAAGTTGCATGAACTTTGAACTTCAACCAAAGTAAATTTGTGGCTTCACTTGTAAGGTACTGAAGGTTTTTTTAGTCAAGAAAAAAAACAGAAAAAAAAAAACACACAAGACACAGCAGACTTCCCTTCTGCTATGTGAAGTTGCAAACAGCGTTACACGTTGTAACTATAACTGCAGTGGTGAGCTGCAGTTATCCTTTTGTGCCTGAGGTTGTGGTTTGGAAAATATGTTTCTTCTGTTATGTGGATTTCTTTTCCTTCTTTTATTGTTGGACTTCTTTCTGCACCGTCTTCCAAATTATTATGCAAGTGATATTTTCTCAGATTTTCCTAAATGGTCAATGCAAATGATGGTCAGTATAATTTCCAAGTCATGAACTATTACAGTATAAATCAAATTTTACTGAACAAAGCTCCCAATGACAACAGTATTTTTTTCAAAAATAAAAGATTAAAAATGCACTGTTCCAAATGATTATGCACAGCAGATTTTCTAAACATTTTATGGATTAGCCTATAAAAAACTGCAAACGGTCATTCTTTAAATGTGCAGCATTAAGTGTCACATGTACTAAAATCAAAACCTATTCAATAAAAACATCTTAACAGACTTAACATCTTAACATGTTAACATTGGACCTTCTTTGATATCACCTGCACAATTCTTGCATCCATTGAACTTGTGAGTTTGTGGAAAGTTTCTGCTTGAATTTCATTGCAGGATGTCAGAATATCTCCTCAGAGCTGCTGTTTGATATGAACTGCATCCCACCCTCAGATCTTCTGCGTGAGGAAACTCCAAAGGTTCTCAGTATGGTCAGAGGTCAGAGGAGGATGGTGACCACACCATGAGTTTCTCCCCTTTTATGCCCATAGCAGCCAGTGACACAGTGGTATTCCTTGCAGCATTCATTGTCATGCATGAAGACGATTTTGCTACTGAAGGTCCGGCTCTTCTTTTTGAACCATAAAAGAAAGTGATCAGTCAGAAAGTCCATATCCTTTTTTTTGTACATATGTGTTGAAACTGTCATTATGTCATGACATATTGATAGGGACAGAAAATCTCTGAAAAACGTTTTAGGTTTTTCATAGATTTCCAGTGCTAACTAGAAACAATCAGAGCCAGGAGGCGGGTCTTAGCGCTGCCAGTCACAATCATTTGGCGCTGCTCATTCCCCTTGTCCTCTCACCCCCTGCTTTCTGCTACATAGCAAAAAGTTGGCAAATGCTAAGTAGTGCTCATGCTTGCTAGCATGGTCACCGGTCACAGCAGATGGACAGTTTTGCTGTTTTTCCACCATTAGCACATTTAGCAGAATGTACATGAGGTTGATTGACACTGATAAGCCCCTCCTCCTCCTGGCTCTGATTGGTTGTTTTTGTTGCATTTCTTCAGACAGCAGTAGAAGCAGACAGACAGACAGATAGATAGATAGATAGATAGATAGATAGATAGATAGATAGATAGATAGATAGATAGATAGATAGATAGATAGATAGTATCTTAGTGGACTATATTTAATGTTAGTCAACAAAGGATAATTCTATTATTAGACTTGATTAAACAGTAAATAAATGTATACATAAGCTTTCTTAAAACAGCCATCAAAGAGCAATATGGACATGTGAAAAGTCTAACAATGACAAAAAAATCCTAACTTTCACAGTAGAAAAATGTGAAAATCGAACCTGGAAGTTGTGTAAAACGGACATGTTGTAATATATTCATCTGTCCCCAGGTTTGGGTCTGTTGGTCTTGTTTTCTCTGCCTTCCTTAGAGCTGCTTCTAATTTGCTCGCTGTAACACCTGCAACGTGTCAGTCATTATTGTCTAAATCAGTATAAATTCTCTGTTTCTTCCGTCATGCCTTTCGTTCTCGTTACGGTCTTTGTGACGTTGGTGATATGTTCTGCTTTACTTTTACATTTGTCACTCTTGCTTCTCCAGCATCACTTCATTCTTTACATTTAAGGCTCCTGGTACTTTTGGTTCTGTCCTTCATGTATTTCTATGCTAGACTATTTGTGTCATGAATGCATCATCATTTGGCTTGTGTGCCACCAGCTGTAACTTCTCCTTCTCTTCCACATTACAGTCATTTATCAGTTTTCATACATAATACTCCTCCTGAAACTACTGTCTGCAAATAAAAAAGAAAAAAAAAACATACTTTATACCTCAACCATCAAAACACATAGGAATGTTTCAAGCTGAATTAAAATCAAGGCTTTATAGAAAATATTTTTCAGGAATCTTGACTCCCTGCCTTTCCATACACACACACACCCACGCACACGCACACACGCACACACGTTCGGATACATGGTCCATTTGGCATATTCTTTTTTTCCTTTTTGGGGGGATATAAATTTGAAAGGAGCTTGCCAGCTGAGAGCTGGCTAACTGTGCAGAGAAAGAGGCTGAATCGCTCGACCATTTACCACACCACAGCCCGCAGCATTAAAGCACCGGAGAGCCAGTAGCCATCTACATACTCCATCTGAGAGGAGACAAATGAACTGCAGTTTTATGGCTTACCCTGCTGAGTTAGAACCTTAAAAAGTGCTGAAGGTTTTTTTTTTTCAAGGAACCAACAGTTAGGAAAAATAGTGAAAGAAATGCTGACTTGTTGGAAACTTTAGATTTAAAAAGAAAAAATGACGTTGACTTGAGTGAAAAAGGAGAATTTGGTGCCCGCATCAAATTTTTCCTGAACATTATGCGACACAGTTGAACTAAAGGAGCTGTTTTAAAATGATTTTTGCTAAAATGTTCCCGGCACGTCGCTCAGTGTTTACACGCAGCATCTCTGGCATCAGTGAGACGTCTTAATCTGTTTCCAAATGCAGATCCGTCCAGGTTCTTTTACGCAACAATGATGAAACACTGGCATCGTTTCAACAGGTACCTGTTCGACACTGATATTATTCTTTCTTTTAATGGTTCAAGATGATGGCACTCACTTTTAAAACATGATTACACAGCCGAGAGCCTTATTTTTAATTCCCTTTGAGCACAAATGCCGCCTCAGATCCTCAGGATACGTTAAATCAAAGATGGTGAAGTGCTTTGAATCCGGCCCACAGATTCACTAAATGTTCAAAAAGAAAAAGTGCAGGTGAGGGAAATCCTTTTCTGTATTGTTATATTTGTATCACTAGAAAAAAAAAAAAACATGAAATGATATAACTGAAAAAGTTCAAACTGAAATACTAAAATACAAGAACATGAATGCAAAAACAAAATAAACAATGGTGATTCGCAGAAATATTCTCAAAACCTTTTCCACATATGAACTAAAATTGATTTTGTAATGCGAGTGCAGAAACCCTGGAAACCAAAGACCACACGTTTGTTGCTTTGGTGCCTGGTCGGCTCTGAAAAGCCGAAGTGGAAATGAAAAACAGGAGGCGAGGCAGAATTTAACATAAAACACAACAGCCAATTTCACAGACACTGCGTTTCTTATTTACTTTTCTATAAACACACATACATGCGTCGAGTCATACACAAACTGTTTCCTTTTTCTTTTCTTTTTTTTTTTTTTTACAAAAAATAATAATTCAAAACAAACAAACAAAAAAACATCATACCTATATCAAGTGTTCTTGGATATTTTTCTCACAATTTCAATTTTTCAGGTGTGTAAAAAGATAAAAGATAAAAGTGTAAGTAATTCAGAGCTACTGTCAAAAGACTTACCAAAGTGTTTTTTTATTTTTGTTTTTTTGTTTTGCCAGAGGTGACTGCCTCCAATACTTTCTCCATTTAGAGCCTGTGTCTTCTATATGATTACAGGTCTGAAATCACCCAACAGAACACGTTTTTCTTCTCTCCGCTTTGCTGAGCTCCTTCTGTGCTCCGGTCCTTGTTTTAATTCGGTTTATGTGAAGTCTTTCCACAGCTTCACTTGGCTGAAGGCCTTTTATAAAGGCCAATGCATCCTAGTAATCATGATGACTTAAATGGCCCATTGCACTTACAGTTGCAATCACTCTTCGTAGTCACAAATTTTAATAATTTGGGTATTTTTTTGGTTACTTCCCGTCATTTTCCAGGTGATTATACGACATGCAACTGTAATAATTATTTTAAAACCTGTGTCCAACGCTATGTGGTCCAGTAGTGTGGTCTTCATTGGTCTGTTATTCAGTCAGTTTGCCAGGTCTAGTGGACATTTTGGGGTTTTCAATTCATCATGTCGTCCCCTCTGGACACAGAGTCTGCTCAGAGGACACTTCATGGCGTTGATGAAGAGATTCTCACGTGACGTGTGTTTTATATGAGCAGCACCTCATATAGTGAGTTTATTGAAGTGTTTAACGGCACGTTTGAATTCTGTTTGTTAATAAACTTTATTGTAATAAATAAAGTTGTCTGTTTATTCTGGTGCAGTATCTTGCTGTTTGAAGAAACTCCACTTCATCTATTGTTAGATGATAACTGAGACTGAACTATTTGGCTGTTTTTCTCAATCATTTTTTATCTAGATTAAAAGTTTTATTTATAATTTCCCAAAGCAGTTATTTACAGTTATTAATAGCCAAACAAGACTCTACTGTGGCACAACACATCCTGCTGAAGTTCCACTGGTTAAAAAAAAAAAAAAAAAAAAAAAAAATTTTCTTTTTTATAGCTAATTTTTTCAAATTTCTTTTTTTTTTTTTTTTTTAAAAAAGGGGGAGTTTTTGCTTTTCCCTCCCTGATGAGCCCAATCTGCTCTGATTGCAGAACTTCCCTGCTTGATCATGCACCACCCACCGTCTTTCATCAGCCTAACTTTGAAATTTGAAAAAAAATAAAATAACATAAAATGTTTCATTAGATGGCAAATTACCATCCGGCTTTTAGTGTGCAATTAGTCAGAAAGCCTTTCATTGTGTTTTCAGAGAACGGCAAACTTCTGCATTAAAAGAAGCTACCTACAAAATGTTTTGTAGTTTGACCAAATTCTAATTTGCAAATAATGTATGATGAAAGACAGATGTTACTTAGGCTTTAATGGACTTTTTCTCCAATTTAGCATTGCCTAAAAACACATGAAAGATGTTTTTTTTTTTTTTTTCAACACAAGCCTAGATGGCATTAGTATTCATCTTTTTAAATGGAGAATTTTTTTTTTTATGTATGACAAAAATTAAAACCAATGAATGATGGCAGATAACTATTTAATTTATTTTTAATTGCCAGTTTAAAAATACACATTTTCAAAGCTGTAGAAGGTGTTGATTGGTTATGAATTAATATTCTCTTCTGCCATGTAAAGTGCAACCAACATGCTCCGTTTTCAGAACACGCCGAGGTAAAAGCATGTAAACAAACCTACAGGGCAAAAACCCTGCCTGCAAATGCAGAAAATAGAGATGTAATATGTGTGAATATGAATAAATATATATGAAATACTCTGAATGCTTTTTAAGAGGCTCTAGCTGTAGCAGAAAGATGCACCTAAATTTTGTGAGGATTGAGTTTCAGGCTTTTTCAGCCATACACCCATAGTGCTGTGATAGAAACTCTTAAAGTCGTCTGTGCTAAATTGTGTAGCGTGCGCACATGGCTTCCCGTTGTGTGATAAGACGCAGAGAGAGAGAGGCGGGAGTAAATCTTTGTCGAGGTGCCAGGTTCACCTTCTCAGCACCAAATGCACACCTGCAGAGCACAGATTAGAGCTGAATTATCTGGAGAGGGAGCTCCACTGCGGCCCGTCTGCACCTAATCTCAGCCTTCATCTGAGGCTTGTTATTGCTGTTCTCCCCCTATTGAAGGGACCACTTCAGGACTCTGCATGTCTCAAAACACCTTGAATGTGCATGGCATGTTAACGACAAAGCAAACTTCTGGCTTGCAACAATAGACTGTAGCCATTACAAATGTGCACAAATATTTGTCTATATTCTGCTAATGTTGAAAAAAAAACTCCAAAACAAAACCTTCCTTTAAGTAAACGTAATTAAAATCACACAAATAAACTTGTTCATATGATAAGTCATTAAAAATCATAGCAGTGATGGGTGTAAACAGTTACATTGATCAATTGACATTTCATCCATGGTGCCAGCACTCATAATCTATCAGCCAATCAGAGGAGATGTCAGCATCTTATTCATGCTTTGGAGTAACAAGCCCCGCCTACGTGGGAGCGACTATGTCTGCTGTGTTTTGGGAAAATTGTAGTCGGCCATTTTACAGAAGAGCTACAAATTCAACACGTTAAAATGACACAACTTTTTATGAAGTGTGCGATTCTGTGAGAGCTCTGGTGGAGCCAGCTGCACATTTTCTGAAAAAACCCCCCAAAGAAACAAAAACATAATCCTCCCACCACTTCCTGTCGTCTTCTTCTGTGTTTTCACCAGTAGTAACATTCATGTCATGTTTAGGTGCTGACAAATAAGGTTGGCCAGAATGGAAGTTGCAAAAATGATTTAATAAAGTCAGAAACCATGTCAAAAGGGTTCCAAATTTTATGAAACAACTCATAATTGAATAAAGATGGATGGAATAATTGAGTTGGCGAGCAAATATGCCTGCACTGTGAGAACATTTCCTGTAAAGGAAAACGTTTATGTCACAAAAAGCAGCAGAGCAGGAATAAGACTGAATGAATAAAAGGAATAACTCTCTGTACAAAATGTTTAGTCGCACTGCGCTAAACATGTTCCCCACCTCTGTTGTTTCAGGGTAAATATCCCACGCTATGCGTAAAGCTGTGTCTGTTTTTGGGAGAAGCTTTACATAAAAACTAAGTTTTATGTCACACCTTCTGTTTAGGGGAATCGGTCTGCTTTGTTTGAATGACTTTTGAGAAGTAGAACGCACCTTTTTATAGTGTGTGAGGGCCAAAATGTAGACTAAACAGAGCAAGATTTTACACTTGCAGTGAACCAGTGTCTCACCACCTCCCGTCCTGCCTGTGCTATTATTTATTTACTGGATCAATCAGTCCATTAATGCCTGCATGTGGGGTTGTGGTAAGAAGCAGAGATTGGTGTGGATGAGCCCACACATCTCTAAACACGCTGCTCAATGGAGCTTTTCAGACACAGCAGGGATCTGCTGGCCATAATCTGGGGATTTCTTCTGGCAGTCAGGTGTGAAGAGTCTGACTGACAGAGAGGGCAGTTCCAACAGCAGGAAACCTGCATCACTGCCGGCAAGTATGCTTAACACAGAGGGAGGACAGCTGCAACAACCTGCAGAAAAAACAGAGGAAGTCACAAGACATCATGGTGCCGGTGCAGATTGTGGGACAGTATGTTTTACTTCTCTGGGCAATAACTACCACAACTGTTTTTATCTATTCACAAATTCTAGACGTAATCCTATGAAGGTCAAATTATCAGCTGGTTAAGTGAGTCTCAGCAAGTTGGGGTTCACATGAACCAATCCAGAGAGACAAGACCTTAGAACAGAGTCATGGCAATCGGAAGTCAAGTCAAGTTTAGTTGTGTAGCACGTTTCAGCAACAAGGCAATTCAAAATGATTTACACAATATAACCATCGTACAGTCACCAACTGTGATGAACATTAAATCTTGAAATGCCATCATTAAAAATAATCATGTTTGTCAATGTTCCATTAACTCTAACAGGTGGATTTTAGCCTTGATTTAAGGAAACTCAGTGTTTTGGCTTTTTTGCAGTTTTCTGGATGTTTGTTCCAGATTTGTGGTGCATAGAAGTTGAAAGCTGCTTCTCCTCTTTTGGTTCTGGTTCTGGTTCTGGCTCTGATGCAGATCAGTCCTGAACCAGAAAACCTGAAAGGTTGTGGAAGGTTGATACAACAGCAGCTCTTTAATGTTCTGTGATGCTAAACCGTTCAGTGATTTATAAACTAACAGCAGGATTTTACAGTTTATGCTCTGAGTGGGAAGACTTTAGAACTGGAGTGATGAGCTCCATCTTCCTGGTTTTAGTCAGAACGCCAGCAGCAGCTGGAGGAATTTTTTAGTTAGACCTGTGAAGACACTGTTGCACTAATCAATGTCACTAAAGATAAACGCATGGATGTGTTTCTCTAGATCTTTCTGAGACATTCGACTTTTAATCCTGGAAATGTTCTTCAGGGGATGGAAGGACGACTTTGTAATTGTCTTTATGTGACTCTGAAGGTTCAGGTCAGAGTCCATTACTACTCCCAGATTTAAGGCTTGATCTCTAATTTCTAGCTGTAGTCACTGTAGCTGTGTGCTGACTCTAGATCGTCCCTCTTTGGGTCCAAAAATAAAAAGTTTTTTGTTCTCTTTCAGAAGCGAACAAAGAAATGCATCAGACAGAGCACATGCTAGATAACCTTCCTCCTGACTTGTTGGATGAATTCAAAGACATTCCGGGGATGTATTTTTATTTAACCCTCTAAAGAACACTTACAGTATAAAAACAAACACTGTACATTCTGCGTTGTGCAGTGTTGTAAGACGCAAACATTTTTCTGCACCCATAGACAATGTGCCAAATTTGAATGAGGAAATTGATTTAAAAAGACAAAAAAAGCCACCACCATTTATGTGGACGTTTGATTTAAAGGAAAAGCGTTTAATCTCAACTAAATAATCATTCACAATGAAATGGAAAAAACAAGTGAAAAACTAGCTGCCATGTTCTTCTATAGGTGATAACCTATATTTAACGTGACTGTGGTTCATTTTCAAAAAAAGTCTAGCTGGTAGCTTTTATGTAATGTGATCTCATTGCACAAGCTGCTGCGGTTCTGAAACACCACAAGATTCCTTGTTAAAGTAAAGTCTACCTCGCTCTGCAGCCAAGTTACTGTCAGCATGTGACTTCGTCTTGTGAAATGTAGATATTATAAGACTCAGAGTACTTCAAACGTATTGTCCTGAATCTGTCTGAGAATCTTATTTTGAAGTCTAACAGGAAGTGATTTTTGCCTTGTTGTTTGGTTCTATGATGAACATAGATTCTTTGCAGTACATTTTGAGACCTTTATTAAATCTGCTGAATGACAAAACTGAGCATTTCTCAATGTTAGGTGGTATTAGAACAACCTTAGCATTAGGCAACAACATAAGGAAAACTCCTAATGCATTTTATTTCAAAAACAAAAGCTCAGTGATTTGTTTAGTCTTTTTTGGGATAAATATTTAGATATTGCTGTTGCTAACATTTCATCTCTTTCATGTGAAACTGATGTGTAATGTCCTGTCTGAGCTGCATGCATCATTACATCCTGACTATTAATGTGCTTTTAATATGATTCCTTATGATCCATACGCTGTTAGTACAGAAAGAATTGTCAGTACCTCAGCAGAAGCTCCATAATTCAAAACATCTACACAAATCCTATGTGTTTGTTCTGTATACAGATTTATGACTTCAGCTTCAGTGCATGAAGTAAGCATCATACATCACAATGGAGCTTTTTATATCTTCTCTGCTGCTTCAGCTAATGGACAGTTGGTCTGCCGTCCCCATGGCCACACGTTTCAGCGGCCATTTATTTGGAGAATATTTTCATGGTGAGAGTCATTTATCAGTCCTCAAACAGTAACTGTGAACGTCGGGGCCCCAGCGACACAAACGGCCCTCACAGTCCTTTCTGTTGGGGAACACATGCAGAGGACCAGCTCTGTTCTTTACGTCACTTCTCTCACAAAACACTGCGGTTCTGTATTCTCCTCCTAATTAGAAGGCCAAAAGCGTCAGATGGATGATGACAAATGAATCCCGAGAAAGGGCCGCCTGAGATGAAACACCTTTCGGTGGAGGTTTTCCTCTTCATGCCTGCGACTGCTGAGAAGCTTTTGTTCTTTTAATAGGCTGTAGGATGACAACAGAGAAAAAGTGAAGATTTTTTTTTTTTTGCTCCGTGTGAACGAGCAACAGTTTTAAAGGTTATTAAAGCAGGAGTGAAAAAAGGAATCAAGATCTCTGAAAGTAAAGTCGTTGCAGTTCTGTTGTTTTTGTAAGTCAGACAGAGCAGCGAAATGTCTGATCAGATCATCAGAAATGTCTAGAACAAGTCGCTGTCCGTACTGTCATCTGCCCATTTTTTTAGCTAATTAGCTGAAATTATTCTGTAATTATTTTCAGAATTAAACAAATATGATTTTGTTATCAGAAATTATGTTCAAATATAAACCCTATAGAAAAGTATTATTATTGTTATGTAAAATGTAGGATCTTTTCTTATAAAGTGCCTTGAAATAATATTTATAATGAATTTAATCAATCAAGTTTCTTGATCTAGCGCATTTCAGCATCAAGGCAGTAAAAGTGCTTTACTTCATAAAAACATTAAACCCATCATAGTCACATGCAGCTAACAGTTGTGAAAACCAGCAACAGACAGTGGCAACATAAACTAATCTTCATCCAGACTCATCAATTATAATTACGTTCAACTTTTTAGTTGTCGCTCTGCGTGCAGATATGGTGACATTTGGACGAATTGATATTTTTGTTGCTATTTCAAACGCACCTAAAACTTCACTTATTGTCATGTTTACTTGTTCTCCCATTTTACAAAGTGCCTAAGTGGAATTAGCAACTGTGTTAAATCATATCTGGGACATGTGTCAGCGATATAGAGAGACTCCTGCATAGCGCAAAAGAACAATTATGTCTTACTTTGTTTTTGATCCCACTGATCAAAAATGTTTCCTGTGAACGTTTAAAATTCAAAGCAAAAGTTGGATTTTGTGTTTTTTGGAAAGATGTCACATGACTGCAATGAATGAAACACTTTCTGTCCTTGTCTTTCTCAGAGATGCCAGTAAGTGTGAAAAGTGTTGTACATCTGAAAGCACTCATAAAAAAAAAAGTCTTATTTTTTCCTCTTATGTTTGGGAACTTCACACAATAAGTTACTCTCTCTGAACCTGAACTGAAGTGGTCGCAACATAAAGTGGTGCAGTTGTTTCATAATGGGCAGCACATTACTTAACTTGTAACCAATAAACCAAGACAGGAGCGGCGTAAGCTGGATAAATTAATCTTATTTTGTGCGACAGTTTAGCAGGTGGTTTCTGCTGAGGAAACTATTAATAAGCTTGATGTTTGACCAAGGGCTCCTGTACATGTCTGAGGAGGAGACCTGTCCGCTGCCTGCAGCGACTTTCTTAATGATCACCTAATAACTTCGGTCTACCTGTGAAAAGATTATCCCAAAACAGAGTCTGATAAATCCTCTTTGGATCACTCCACTTTGCGGATTTGTTCAATAAGACCAGTGGATGCAGGCCACCAAGGAATCAGCTGATGGGGCTTACAGGAGGTAATCGGGCCTGAGCCCAGTTCTGAGCCCTCAATCCATTTGTTTTTCCAGATCTGCACCTGTTGCGCTCTGGGTCCCGGTTCCAAGTGGCTCCAAACAGAATGATCTAAATACAAAACTGGAACAATTATTTCAGGAATCCAGTATACAAGTTTGTGGTCTAAACACCAGTTTGATGAAACTGTTGCTTTTTTTTAGATTATTCTATTAGACAGAATCCAACAAAGCTATACATCTAAAGTTTTAGCTTTCCAGAAGGGAAAATGTGTAAGAGTCAGGTAAGTTCTCCACTAAACACCATTCTAACAGTGAACTAAATACTTCTTCTCAACTTACCAACTTTTAAATTAGACACCAGAAAATTTGCTTAAAAAGTTGCAGTTTTGACATTAGTTTTGATCAAGTCTTTGAAGTTCTTGAGTGTGTTTTGATCTTCTCCAGTTCTGCATACGTGTGTATTGGTATCAAGTGTGTGTATGTCATTAGTGAGCCATGTCACATTTGCCATGACAGCAGTTTGTTTTTTCACTATTGTTCAGGGATCAAGTGGCCAACTGCTAGTGAAATTTGAATCCTCTGAGAGCCATTGAGTCTGATAATTGTTTGCTGAATGAATCAGGAAGTCATGCAGTCAGTTTGCTTGAACCGTCATACTAACATTTAGGGTTTGTTCTTCATGGGGGCAAAGAACAAGACAAAGACAGAAAGAAAAGAAAAAGAAAGAAAGAAATGCTATATTTCACTGTTAATGTATTAAATGAACCTCCTCATGTGAAGCTGCAGGTTGCAGATCTCTGATTGGGCAGATGAAAGCTCTGATCCTGTCTCAATATGACTGAAAGAAAATGTACAATATGCAAATTTTTAATTCATAGTTAAAATTGTGGAGGTAAAAAATAAAATTGGTCCAAGATGCCAGTCGGTTATGGTTTCTGTGCCAGCACACATCTTAATATATATTATTAAATATTGATTTTGCATTATCTTATCTCTACAGGAAGCATAACCATGGGCTCTGGACGTGTGTCATTCCAACGTGCTGAGTCCATAGTTCTTCACTGACATTTTACTGAAATGTCAGTAAAATCACAGACATTTCCCCTAAAACGCCACATACTCAGCCACTCCAAAGTATAAAGGGCTCCAATGTTTACTCTGATGGCCGATAGATGAGGCTGGCACCATGGATGAAATATGAATATATCTCACTCAACTGTTTACATCCATCACTGCCATGATTTGGAATTACTTACTGCATGAACAAGCTAATTTCATTTCTTATTTAATGGAAATGCCACAACTACAAAACAGAATGTAGTCAAACATTTGCTCACATTTGTAATAAAACCACAGCTAGTGAGAGGCTTCTGTGCTTAACTAGAAATACTTTAGTTCAGGTGACATGAACAGTTCGGGTGTATTGCTCCTGTTACTTTGGCGTTGGAACTCGATCACTTTGCTCATGAAATGAAAGCTTCAGCGAAAACAATAAAAACCTATTCTTAGACCTTGATTAACAGTAGACTTGATACAAGTATCCAACGTTCTATTCAAAATGAATAAGCTTGGCAGATGTCTTTTGAATAATGGAGTACATTGTGGAATTACTTTGAGCTCTCCTGACAACAATAGGGACTTGATGAAATCCTGCTTGGCGTAAAAAGACAAATTATGAGCTCTGCAGGGCCCCGCTGGTTTGGGGGCGTCTCTGATTGAATGGGCTGCAGACGAGACTCTGATCTCTGATCAGTACTAATAGGTCTTCCAAAGGCTGATTAATGTATTGACAGGCTCTGGGAGTAATTGATTGCATTCAATAGTCCTCTAGTCATCAGCAATTCTGCAAAAACCCTGACAACAGTGATTCATTATCATTTGATGCCAACGCGCAGAAAGCTATCAGAATACAGATTAAATAGGGAGAGGAAAGGTGATTACTGTGGTTTAATTGGGTTTATTGACACAAATCTTGACATAGGTGTTAATTATAAACTCTACACAACAATTTGTTAAACCACACAAAGATTGAGGTTGGCTGAGGTTATCGTTGATGGATTTTACCAGACCGTTTTGTTTGTTCTTGACCTTCACTTGACTCGTTTGGGTCTAATTAGCAAAGAAGTTTGCTGAAAAGGACAAAGGGTGAAAAATCGACTTATCATTACAGTTGGCTAATTTTCTTAGAGAATTATCCCTGCCTTACTAAATGTCATTGTTTCCACATTCTGTAATTTTGTTCTATATTGATTTTGGGGGAGAGGCGGAGTTTGACTGCAGATTCTGAGTATTTTCTGAGATAATACTTGAGTTGGTTGGACAAGTTTTCCTTAAAACTCAACCTGTGTTGAAACACAAGGCTTTTTCAAAATATGAAGCTTAAATGTTTACCAATTAGATTAGCGTGGACAAAACTAACATAAGAAATTTAGTCAGTTTTTAGTTTCAGAAAAATCTAACAGGCTTCTGTTTGCTTCCACATCACTGTTCAATTCCCAAGGTGAAAACAGATTTCACCGTCCGGAAACATACGCTCCATGGAGGTTTGGCTCATATGTGTACCATATGTCACTGGATCAGAACAACTGCGGACCAAGTCCGAAATAGTCGGTAACACCAATAACCCACTTAGCCTGCTCACAGGGGTTACGCTTAGCAGCATAATAACATGCGGATGAGGCCCCAATCCTGAAGATTAGAATTAAATCATGTTAATCTATACTACGACTGCTTGCTCTAAGTGAGCAGGTGTCAAAATGTCATGAATAAATGTGAAAACTGTGGAGGCTTTTTGTTATCCTGGTTTTATCTAAAATGTATTTTGAAGACATATTGATGTGAAAAAACAGAGGAAATATATGGATTAAAAGTAAAATTCTACAATTATCATTTGTAAACTCAACCCTCCTGTTGTGTTGGGGTTAAATTGACCAGTTTTGAAGTTATTGTTTTTTTTTTTTTTAAATAGTTGGAAGTATTTTTTTGCATGAAACTTTTTCTATTTGTCTTAATAGGTGCACTCTGCAAGTAAATTGAAAATGTATTCAGTTTACACGCCCCGTGTGTCTACTGTTTACATAGATACTGTTTGGGTCAATTTGACCCGGCAGTCTAGTTGGAGGGTAAAAAAGATGAAAAAATGTCCAATTCTATATGTTTCCTTGCAGCTATGAATTATATTTCAACACACACACACACACACACACACACACCCACACACACACACACACACACACCCCGCCACACCTATACATGCATGTGTGGACTCATACAAGCCCACTTTCTCACTATTCTCTTTACTTCACTAAGAAACTGCGAAAAAGCAGGTGTTCATACAACTTTTAGGTTAATTTCAGAATTTCTTTTAGAAAATAACAATTTTCAAGTTTGAAAAGTTCAAACTTTGCTTTAAAAAAAATACTCAAATATTTTTAGATGAATCTCAGAAAGTTTTTGGAAAAAAAGAAAACATGGAAATTGAGAAATGGAGTTTCAAAGTTGCAAACTTGCTAGAAAAAAAAATCTGAAACTTACATATTAATCTCAGAAATTCTCTAGAAAAAACATGGAAGTTCAAAGGTCAAAGGTTTTTGACTTTTGAAACTCATAAATGTTCATTTTATTTTCCAAATAATTTCCATGAGTCTTTTAATGGAAATGCGCCCCCTCTAAATGTTTCCATTTACAATAGACCTAATACGCCGTCATATTAACTCCAGCCATCTGTCAGTCATAAAAAGGATGTTCATTCAGATGCACTGTTAGGAAGTGTTGTGCTTCTCACTTTAAAGTACACTGTTCCATGTAAACCCTGAGGTATCTCCCATGTGTTGTGCATATTCAAGGATTATTGTGTGATTATTGCCTAAGAAGGTTCTAGAAAATGGTTGACGGCTCGGCTCGCCTCGCCTCGCCTCTGCTAGGAGTATCTTTCATTCTGTCAGGATTCCTTAATCCTGACAGAATGAGGATTCAAACGGCTTAAAAACAGATAATCTGTCAACAAAACTCGGCTGTGATGACAGTTTTTGTCATCATCAGATATGCTCCTGCAATAATTGTCCACAAAACCTGAATGTTGGAGGAAAGTCACTCATTAAGGAGAGACGTGAACTGTTGAAAGCGCTGAAGTGTATTGCTTGGGTTGCTGATTAAAAGTGAGCGGTAACCATCAGACACATTCGCACCTCCGTAATATGAAAGGTGACTTTTAAAGAGCCTATTTTAACACCATTTAAATGTTCGTCAGTTCATTTCGGAGCTATGCTAGTGATAATTAGCGAGCGTTAATGTTGAGGACAGCCATTATGTTCTCACAGTTGTTCATTCTCTCGTTAATGCGGCATTCTCTGTCCCAACAAAGTCAGGTAGTACTACTTTGAGAGAAGACTCAACAGCTGCTTTAAAAAGTAGCAAGCTGTAACAGTGGAGAGCTTGTACTGGACCTGTCAGCGCCTCCAATAGGTGAACTGAGAAATCATCTTGATCATCAAAACAAAATATTTTAACAATTGATGCAGCAACAATCTTTGGCATGGAAGTTATTAATGACTGAAGACTAAATATTGGTGTTTATAAAATGGAGATGGTAGGTAGGTATTTTGCATTACATGTCTAGGAACTATGTAAGCTTTAAGAGAGCAAGAATTTCAGCAGGCAACAGAGTTTTCATTTTGTTGTGAATTCAGTGTGCCATACAACATTCAGGGTCTGGAAATGCTGGGAGGCTTTTGGAAGTCTCAGAGTTACGGTCTGGGTCTGCATCCCCAAATGAAGTTTAGGTGTAAATTCAAACCGGAAGACTCTTCATCTCAGCTGCCTATCTGATCACCTCATCTGGCTCCTCCTATCCTGATCTTCTCCTCATCTCCTCCAATCACCAGGTTTTTCTTCCTCTCTACACCTGCTCCTCGGTGGAGCTTCGATCCTCCTCCACCCCTTCTCCACCTTGAACTCTTGACTTCTTCAGTACCACTTCAGTCCTACGGCATCCCCTGCCCTCGGGGGGGAAGATGTCTCTAATCCTTATCCAGAGTGGCTCATCCTCTCTGACGGAGGTTACCAGAGCCACATCTTCTGCCGGAGCGCCAAGGATTGTTATTTGTCAAATAAACTTTCCAATAGCTTCTTTCTCTCTGTGTGAATCTGTTTTAATGACGTAGCCACACTCACCATGCTAACCACAGATCTAAGAAGCTAAAACCAGTTTAAAATGTCAGCACCATCAGGTTTTTAACCATGACGACCTCAAAATCCAGACTGGAGGATTTCTATATTCTGCTAATGACAAAAAATCCATCCATCCATCCATCCATCCATCCATCCATCCATCCATCCATCCATCCATCCATCCATCCATCCATCCCTCCCTCCCTCCTTCCGTCCGTCTGTCCTTCCATCCGTCCATTTTTTCCACTTAATGGATGTGCTGGGTCTGGTTCCCATCTCTATCTCCAGCAGTCATTGGTTGCTAGTCAATTGCATATTTAAATTACTTAGTCTTTCGGAGTTTAGATGTACTTTTGTTTAAAATAATATAAAAATACATGATTTTTTATTTGTTTCTAGTCCTAACCCTAACTGTACTCTTCAGTTGAGAAATGTTTATTTCATTCATTAGCTTTGTTTTTCAACTTGCTTGTAAAAAATAAGATTATATATGTTTTGTTTGAGGGCATAGAGGTTTCATTTGCCAAAGTATTTTACTCATCCAAGCAAATAAATCAAAATCTCTTTCCTCCAATATTTTCTATTAGGATATTTTTGACTCTGCGTGCGCTTTGACTGTTTTTGGCCCATTTGTCACGGGTCATGGTCATAATTTTGAACTTGTGTCTTTTGCTGAAAATAAGTTTCTTGCAACATGGGCAGCTTTTGGTGATAAAATGTGAAAGCTGAATTTGTTTAAGAAGTGTGTATAGAAAGTATTTGGACTGGAGTTGAGCGTGTGCTTCTCTGCCTGCAGAGAGACTCCACAGTGCATCATCCATCATTCCTTTATGGATATGTCAGTGTGAAGAGCTGCCAGAGGGCTCTCCACCACACACACACCTCATGTTTTCTGCATTTTGTGGGTGTGTTTATGCCCTGCTGTGGGTCATTTGTTAGAGCTTTAGCAGTTTGCTCATGGTAGACACACAGGGGGGAGCCGCACCATCATACGAAATTATAATTTGCCTCCATTTTGGAGGTAGAATTGCTCCCCTTCATGCCAAACATGGACATCTGGCAGAGTCCTTGCATGTCTACTTGATGTAACATTGTCATTGTCACAACTGGGGTATTTTTGAGCAAATACAATGATATCCAAGTCCTTTTCAGGTACTACCTGAGAGACCTTTGTGTTTTAAGGGTTAAGTAGACTAGCTAAACTTATTTAGTACTATTCCTTGATATTAAAAGCAGCCTCCTTTAATAATCCAGCATAAACTTTAGGCTGCAGGAATTTGGCTCTTTTGTGAGCTATTTCTTTGGTGCAGCTACAGGCTACAGAAGAGTGCAAAGTGCTGCACAGATAATTCAGAACAGGAGGAGACATGTTGAAAGGCAGGGTAAAAGGTCAGTCAACCATCAAATCTCTCCATTTGAAACCAGTTCAACCATGATAGATCGGATGTGAAGCAGTTCAGGCAATTTTGGACACAACTCTTTGTTTATCTGAGCAACACACAGCAGCCGTACACTAAATACATGTTTTCTTTTCCCCTGTAACATCTATGAGTCATTACCTTATCTTCTTAAATTGAACAGCTTCCCTTGATACTGCATATCAACATCTACATCCATTATGTAGATGGTGAACTTTTTAAATGTCTTATATGTCCATTTAATCATCTGTCTTCACTTATCCTCTCTAGTTCCTCCACACAGGCCGTCTGACCTCCAACCGTCTCCTCTGTCTTGGTTTTATTACAAACCACCCTCTAATTTATTTGTGCTTCGTCACAGATCATGCTTTATTATTTTGTCAGCAGAGCATGCATTTTATTCTGCTGTATTCATCTCTCATAATGACCTATATGACCCTTTTGCTTTTACAATACCCACCTGTCTCGTGTTACAATTTCAAAGTAACATGGTGCCATTTATTTTGCCACCATGTTAAAATAACTCCTTTTGATGTCCATTACAAATATGTGCAAATCATTGTCTGTATTCTGTTAATGTCAAAGATTTAAAAAAAAAAAAAGAGAAAAAAACACCTTTGCAATTGTTTCCATTAAATAAGAAATGAAATTAAAATCATACATGAACAAACTGTATCTGTCGTGAAATGGCATATGTTGGTGAGGATGGAGGTGCGGTGAACCCAGGTTGTGATGTAAACAATGGTTTCAATGAAATCCAACAGAGTACAAGGTCCAGGCAGCCCAGGTGAGCAAAGGCGGCAACTGGCAGTAAATACACAAATGGAACAGACAGAAACAGGAACTGTAAAAACGTTTGAATTTTATCTCTTTTGCAAAAATATGCAAAATCAATCAAGTGTAAATTTCCTGACAGAAAATAGTAACCTCATCCTTCTCGAACATTTTTCTTTTTCCAAAGATGCACACCACTACGGTCATTAATTGACAAAATGTATGGGCTTGTTAAAAGCCCATACATGTTAAAAATGAATAGGCTATAGAGTTTACATTTGTTAATTTGAGCAAATCACAAATCACTCCTTTAAATGTATGATCATATGTTTTCAGTTAAGAGTAGTTTTTAGAAAATTTATTTTAAATGAATAATGAGGAAATATAATGATATATATACTATTGCTTGCTATTGTAGCTGCAGTTTTTCTTTTTTTAGTGTCCTTATCATCCTCCGTCAAAAGATGCTGCTCGGTTGGTGTGAGGTACATCTTCGCTTTTGTTCCTATGTTCATTTCCATTGGGTTTTTTTGGTGAAGAACAATTACAGGAAGGACTCTTCAGAGGCAAGCCACCACTCTGTAGTTTGTTCTTGTGAACTACACATTATCCAATACAGTCAACGACACAACAATGGTTCTAAATTTAATGGAAGGCAATGTGATTGGAAGGTAAAAGAGTAGCGCCTGGAGTACGTCTTGGAAGTTTTTATGTCGAGTGTAGAGAAGTAAGACAATGGGAGCAAACTAAATTGTTCCACAGGTCAGTGGAAAGGTTGATTGCTCTCTCTTCATTTGCACCATTAGAGAGTTATATTGGCCAGTAAAAGCCACATTGACCCTGACAAAGCCTTCAATAGCTAACTGCAGATCAATGTGCAGAGAGGGAAATTCTGTGATTACAGAAGATAGAGAGAACAGCATTAGTCAAATGTCACATCAGTTATGCCTGACAGCATTTTATGTCTTCATTATGTAACAAAAGGAACAGTAATGTATCATGGCTGGAAATAGATGAAGACTGTCACGCCAGCCTTTGTATTGGGAAGCAACTGTAAGCCGTGATGAATAGAATTAATATTCAAATGTCAACGATGTCTTATATGTCTCAGAGATAGCATGTAATCTTAGTAAATTTTCACGTTGTTGTGACAACTTGAGGCAGTTGTGTTCATTATGACTTGAGTTTAACATGGAATGTTTTTGACTAATCTAATGTCACTTATGTTGGAGCAAGTAGGATGAATAAAAACCGAATACCTACTTCACAAATAATTATAACTGAAGAAAAATAAGTTTAACATAAACATTAAATTACATTTAAAGGTTTAAGGATAAGTACCCGGTGCACAGTCTGTTTGGATAAATCTTGTTCTCAGAAATGAAGATACAAAATACTAAACATGTCATTAGGCTTCCAACAAATTCTGACCCAAAAATAAACCCATCCCAATAGTCGATGAATTAATCAATCCCAAATTTACATAATGAGTTAATATTGTTTATAAAATAAACTGCCATTCTCAACCTGCCTTTCTTTACTTCTAAAGTCTGTAGCATCTGATGTGGAACCAAATGACCTCTGGATGACCCAACAAATGACCTCTGGATGAACATGTCTGTCAAACCAAACTGGGTTTAGAATCAGTGACACTGGTTCTGAACCCTACACACCTGGTTAAAATTCACTCTGACATCTAAACTGAACTGAACTGACTGGTTTTGGTCTCTAGGGGGAAATTATGAAAACATTTTGTTTTTCTTCATGAAGTCTTTCTTTTCTTGCTTTTGATGTATGTTCTTGAGTTGCTGTGATGCTTAAGAATAAAATTCCTCTCCATTCTAATCTTCCTGGCAGACTCTCCAAGGTTTTTTTTTTTGTTTTTTTTTTTTAATCAACGGTGTCTGATATTTTAGACTGTAGATATTTCCATCCCCCTCAAAAAAGATCTATTTCAGTGGACAGAACAGCAAGCCCAGGTCATGATGCTGAGCCTCTACCATGTTTCACTGTGATTCTAATGTTCTCTTGGTGTTCAATTCAGAATGCTGGCCTTAATATTCAACTTTTGTTTTATTTGAGTTTTCACATTTTAATTGTTGTATCTGTATGATTTAACAGTTACAGATATTTTCCACTGGACCTCTAAGTGCTTTGTCCTGGTCTGGCCCAGTCAGATTTCTTTTCCATCAGCAGACTAGCTGCAGCTCAGCTTCTCTGCCCTCAGATTTTCATACCTACTTCAGGGGTAGAACTAGTCACACCGGACCAAGTACGGTGCAGAAGTGATTTGATTGACAGCTGACCGAATTCATTGGTTGGTTCATGATTACCTCACAACAAACTCCAAACAATATTATAGTTCAGCTGTGGACTACCGACATGCCTCAGTATCGAGGAGCAATTATGACTTCAAAGAATAAAAAAAATTTAAATACTCAGTTCATGTGTAGCTATTGGTTTATATCTTTTGGCTGCATTACCTAAAACCAAAAGGTTGCACATTTAAAACCACAAAGTGCCAGGATGTAATTTATTTATTTATTTTGAACATGACAGAAGTATAAAATCACACACATGAACAAATAATGCAAAACACACATATTTTTGTATCACAATAATCTTAACATGCTCGGTAGGGTTAGGGTTATCCGAGCATGTTAACCCTAATCCGCTAAAAGCAGTGGGAATATGTAATGAACTCATACAATATTTTCAGATGAACATTATTATACTATATACAAAAATAAACATTATATAAATCACTATATTTATATGTATAGCAAAATAATCAGCTGATCTGAGATTTTATCTTATTTGGGCCAGCAAAGAAATTTCTAGAAGACAAAATGAAATAATTGGGTTTGTTTTGGTCCTTCAGAACTAGAACCTTGGCATATTTTTATCGCTGAAGTATCACTGCAAACATCAGCAAACAGTTGACTATAACAATAAAGAACAGAGCTTATAATGGAAAAGATCCCTGCCTGAATTAGGCACATTAACAGGATGGAGCGCAACTTGCCAGTGAAAAGCGATTTTACAGAGGGAAGCATGAAGTGCAAACGAATTTCTGGTGGATGACTTTGAACTTGATGCAGTCTCCTCAGATCATTATGACTGGAAGATTCACACAGAATCTCCTTTAGCTTGTTGTTGGCCCTTTGCCACTCATTCTTTGTGAAACTCAGTTTTACAGCGCCTGTTTTTCTCAGTCAACATGAAAGAAAAAGCTATTTTTGATTAGTCACCAATACATTGCAGAGCAGAAGGGTTGGTATTATTCCTAAATATTTTCTTTAGCAAGTATCTACATTAGGTTCCACAGTCTGGTGATTAAATAAAAGAGATTGCAGGGCAAAAAAAAAAAATCTCTTAAAAACTTGCTAATCTAATTGATTTGTGGTTTTTATTTCAAAGTCCTGGAGGACTTTAAACTGTTGGACAATGCATGAAGCTGTTGCTGAACTGCAGAACTCCTCCACTGACCGAATGCTGGATCCTTGGTGCACAAAGCGGCGTGATCTCAGCTCCTTCCTCCCAGCTGCTGTCAGGCTATAGAACCAATAAGTGTTCCGTGACATTCTGGAAACTGCACAACTTTACTGTTTCAGTTATTGTCACTAATTATAACGCCTCCAAACTTTAATGTTCAAATAATTTGTTCATTTTAAGCAGGTTGCACATGCCTCTAGACTGGAGTATATTTTTTATTATTAAATATAACTACATGGTATTTATGTTGAAATGTTGGCTTTACTGTATAATATTTTTATTCCTTATTATATTTTTTTAATATATTTTATATACTGTGTCTATTTGCTGTGATTGCAGGTCACTTTGCTGCTGTTGCACAGAGATTTTCCCATCGTGGGACAATAATCATGGGTATTTCTATTCTATTCTTCTTCTTACTGGGTGACGCCACACAGCTTCTTTGAAAATGTTTTTTCTTTACTCATTATATGAGGAATATGGTTTTAACTTGTGCATTAGGCCTGATAATACTGCACTCAGCATGCTAATTGCTGGACGGTCCATTACTTCTAATTATATCAATCATCGCCCATAGATCTGAAATGGCATGTTGCATCCCGCTGAGAGCATTTATGGCCCTGCATTTATGAGAGACTGATTGAAATTCACAGCACATGAAGCAGGATGCCCAGATTTCACCTCCTGCATCTCTGCTGTAAGTCTCTGATCCTTCAGCACCTTACACCGCACGTCAGCAGCACCCATTCTGTCAAAACGAATTAAACATCTAGTCGAGCAAATCAAATATACAAATTTGAAAGGGTTTTTATAAGCTACTTTTCAAATACTGTTGTCATACTGACGTACAAGTCCAAAACGCATGTTGTGAACAGCCGTCAATATTTTTCATCTACTGCATATAGAGTACCAGACACTTCCCATAAATGAGGGATTATGTCTTATTTGAAAAATGGCAGAATAATGGAAAATGTTTTTAAATAATTTGTTTGCCTGGACGTCCTGTGAGGGTGTAAATACAGTCAACTAAACCCTGAAGCGGATGGAAGAACTACCTTAATAAGTGTGTGTCGGACCGCTTCCAAACACACCCTGGTGTGGTTCGCTTCCGGTGTGAATACAAAACAGCATCAGTCTGAACCAACTACAGGAAATATTTCTGTTTGGACTTCACAAGCTGCACTGTCGCTAGGTATTCTGGTAAAAATGTTCAGTGTTGCTAACGCTAAGAAATTTTGTATATCCAGTGGACCATAAAACAAAAACCTTAAACACATGCCCACTTGCAAAAAGCACAACGTGAAAGCAAACCAGACCAAGCAAGCAGACAAAAAGACTTTCCTTTAAATCTTTTATCAGCTGATGGACTCTGCTTACATCTTCAGTGATCTAAAGACTATTTCATTCACTCCTGTTTTCATTATATTGTGGTAATGATCCACCGACATACTTTTAATGTCTTTCCTTGTTTGTAGTGTATTTTGTTCTCAAGTATTGTCTGATACTGATGACAAACCAAATGTAATTATGTAGTTGTAACAACAAAGTCTTTCAAGTCTTGCAATTGTTCAATAAATTCTTCAGTGTAATTTAATTTATTTCCATAGCTGAAATAAATAAAACTATTAGAAGTTATTTTCACATTGTTCTTTTCAGGTCATCAATATTCAGACACATTTTCGTGATTGTTAATAATTTATTTTCTAAAAAGGAAAATATATTTCGTTTCATACTGAAATAAAGGCATTGTGCCAACCTTTGGTCCGGGAGCAAAAAAAATAAATAAATAAAAAATACACATCTGGTACATTCCTTTCACAGACGGAAATTTTAATTTAGAGCGTGGGTTGTAAACACATGCACCCTTCCACACCAAAATGCACGCATGCATGTCTGTGTGTGTTGTGACTTCCACTGCTGGTTGGTTTCACTTTACCAGGCTTCCCTCAGTCGTCTCCTCGGTGTCAGTCTGTCGTTTTCTTTGCCAGATCCAGGAGTCTGGCTGTCTGCTCTCAAAATAGAGTTGACCTCAATGCAAACTCTGTGCTCTCTCCAAGAGTGCACAGTAGGTTACGTGTAGGACATATAACCTCCTACTCAGGATGCATTGCAAAGTTTGTACAGACTGCAAAAAATCCAAAGTCCGATCGATTCATTCAACTTTAAATATAACACAAATAATTTAAACAACACAACAATAATTTTGAGTGACTGATTCGTGGGAGTGTTTGTGAAAAAACTAAGCTGTGTTGTAACTCTGCTGTTGACAACTTAAGGTGATGTAACATAATGTAATCCATCATTTTTACCACCATTGTGTCCAAAAATAAACACAAAATCAAGCAGACAAAATCTGGGCAAATGGCACCTTTTGTGTTTATAAAAGTTTTCTCAAGCTTAAGACCCAAACTGGGCACAGCTAAAAAATAATATGCCCTAAACATCCATCTATTATGTAGTAACATTGTTTCTATCAGTTGATATCTTTATTAAGCACTATTGACAACAGTAATTCGAAGCGATCAGCCTGTCAGATCCCATCAGTTTCTGGGTGACTTTTGGCTCACTCCTGTTAAACATTTCTTTATTTCATTGTGGTTTGTGGGCATCGGTTTTTCCACAGCTCTCTTACATTTCCACCACAACATTTTAGTCTGGTTCGGGTTTGGACTTTTTCTGGACAGTTGCAGATCTTTCTGTTATTTTTTCTTTTATTTTATTTTATCAACCATTCTTTTGCACAATTTTAATGTTGAGACATTTGAGACTAGGCATCAGCTGCCACAGAGTTTCAGTTCAATATTCCTTCAAAGTAAAAAGAACAACAACAAAAAAGAAAGGTTTTAACTCCATAAAGGAACAGTATTATGAAAAACAGACTTTTTTGAGTTTTACATCATGTTATAATGTTATTCTCTCATCAAACCCATAGTGGTGTTTGAACCAGCAACCTGAAGGACTAACTCCAATCTCCTGAGCCTAACCCTAACCCTACATGTCATGTCTTACTGTTCCTCTGATATTTTATTATGAAAAATCTCTTCGTTCTTTGCCCCAGAACTAAAGGCAGGTATGAAAAACATTAAGTCCTGTCACATGTTTGAAGTGTAAGTGTTGCCTTTGAAGTGCTTCTGTTCTGAATAGTGCATATGCATTTGGATGAAGGAAGTGAAATGCTGTTTGCTGCATCAGGACGGGTTATGTTGCTTTTTGCTGTGATGCCATTATCTCGTTTGATCATTTTGTTTGTCAGAGCTGCAGCTAGAGTTTTGGACATGTCTCAAAAATCTTCATAGCTTACTTTGACTTTCAAATAGTCGAATGTGGTGTATAGTGATGGTGTTGGATTGTTTTCTTATAGCATGAGGTTCATCTTACACCATTTAAACAACAGCAAAAAATTGCTTTCATATTTTCTCATTTGCTCTTTAAACCTGCGTTGTCTCCTTAAACATGTAACTAAAGGGGCAGCATTATGTATTTTCTAGGCATATACTGCCATTTTGTAAAACAATGAAGTTACTATTATACCTTCCTGTAGCCATAAGACTTTACAATGGCCAGCTCTGAGTAACTTAAATCTAATTTTCTCTGCACTCATTTATAGATTATTTACAGATTAATAATATAAAAAAATTAATTTCCTTCTCACCCACCGCGTGTGGTTCTTATCCTCTGAGCTCGGGTCCTCTACCAAAGGCCTGGGAGCTTGAAGGTTCTGCGCAGTATCTTTGCTGTGCCTAGAACTGCACATTTCTGGACTGAGATGTCTGATGTTGTTCCTGGGATCTGTTGTAGCCACTGCTCCAGTTT
>CAEGAD010063975.1:0-25448 GCA_903067055.1 Poeciliopsis paucimaculata
AAATCATCTTTCTGCCCATTTTTGTGGGTGAATGCAAAAAAACTTTTTAAGGAGAGGTAAAATAAGGCAGCCGGTGGCGATTCTCATTCATTATATAAAAAAAAAAAAAAAAAAAAAAAAAAAAACAACAACTTGGCCTTTGTTGAAGATTACCAGCTTTCTCTTTTATTGAAAAATATAGCTGTTATTTCAAGAAAAGGAAAGTTAGGCAGGAGAATATATTAATATGAAGTAAAATCAGAATTGGGAAGAGGAATAAAAACAGTACATACTTGGCATAACAAAGCCACAGAAAGGGAAAAAAAAACAAAACAACGCCTTCTAAAGATGAGCTTTGAGCCAGTTTGTTGAATTTCTTTTGCAGTCCTTATCTTTTTCTTAAGCCTCAAAAACACTGTCAGGGAGTGGAGAACTTAAGCAGACCTGGGGCAGACAGTATTTGCAAATTTTTAACATAATTTGTTCTGGTTTACTTTGGAGTTTCCTCTCAAGAGAGACACAACAAATACACAAAAACAAGAAGCATTTCAGTGCAATTTAGTAAAATTTCATAATTCTGCAATTATTCATAACACCAACAGTTCATGTCAGTGAACTGGTGTAATTAGTTCAGACCTTGCAAGTATAATCCAACCAAAAACTTTCCATTTAGCCTTATAGCCTTCAACATTCCTCTGGCTCCCTCATTATTATAACAGTCGGTCACACTGTTGATTTCAAAGATTGTTCTCTGGAATTATTAATGGCACTAATTACAAATCTTGACAGCAACAAGAGGAGGAGTGTTTCTGCTGCTCTTTAAAAATAAAAGTATGATTCTTTATAATAAAAATTAGGGGAAAAAAGTACTTTCCTTCATTTCACAAAAGCACAGATTTCACATTTAATCTTAAGAAAGATATTACAAATAGTCTGAAATTGGTACATATCTGAAAAATCAAAAATGATTATAGATTTTTGTTCCACTCTTAAAATCGGTCATTTCTTGGTTAGCACTTTTTATTTTCTCTGGCAAAGTACCGCAAAGTGAATAGTGGTTTCTAATCACCATCAGTCGAAAACAAACGGCAGTAATCAATCTCTATCAGATGGTACACAAGTGTAACTTTGGCAGCGATTTGTCTGAAACATATTTGGGAGAAGAAATGATGGAAGCATGTTAAGAGGAGAAGTTGTCCAAGCAACACTGGCTTTTCCATTTTCTCAGTGCACTGATTGTTTGCGAGGCGGTGCTTTGATGGTGTTGATCTCTAATCTGGAAACATAACATGTTTGTTACCACGGTGACCCACCCAGGTAAGAAGTGAACAAGCTTCATGATGCTGCATAAGCCAAAACTGAATCCGAAGTCACCTTTCTACACCGCTTGCTTCCTAGCACAAACGTTCACCAACATCATCTGTTGCCTAAAACTGTCTTTATAAACTACACTGGTGAGGTTAAGGTAGCAGTTTGAAGAAAACAAAACGACTCAAGCAATATTTGGAAGAAAATGGTTCTCTCTGCATTGCGATACCTCTATGGGAATTCAACACGGCAGAGGGAAGTTTGCACATTTTGTGGAGGAGACGTTTTAAGTGACACATCTCCGACAAAACCAAACACATTCCTGACAGATTTGATTTACAGAACCAATTATGAGCCATTCCGGTGGGGACGTGGGGAACAAAACGTTTAGTGTCTTTATCAAATTCAAACACTTTACAGAAGTTGAGCTTGAACACACTTGGAAAATTCCTGCAGATAACTTTAAAGTTGGAGGCTTCTGGAAGCATACTTGTTCCAACTCTTGAAACAACTTGAGGCAGAATGGCACAGCATCTCGATTCTCTGTACGCACACCTGCATCCGATCCACATCAGAACATTCAAGGCTCCTGTTTGTCAAAGGTGGCAATTAGTTTTCTAACGCAGAATTAGATACAGAGGGTCACATTTCTCCCAGGTGTAGGAAAGGAAAGTACGACTTGGTAATTTATAGCTGTAGTGTACAACAGACCCTGACACAGACACATAAAAAACTCAGGATAAAAAATTTAAAAAAAGTCCACCTGTCTGTTGTGGGAGCAGTTCCAGCTTTTAAAGAGGGCAGGCAAACCAACACTTTTAATGGACAAATCGGACAAATTATGTAATTTGGAGGTTCAACTTCTACCGTGTGATTTGACTCAAGGGAGAAAGTCAGTGTCTTTTTTTTGGGGGTGGGGTCAGTTCAGCAGATATGTTCCCTTTGCTGTGCTTGGAGACTAAGCAAAAGGCTTTCAGCTAACCATCTGTGCTTAAACACTGTACTTACTTTTCTGCCCTCTTTCTGCTTTCACAAACAAGCTACAGGCTGTAAAACTCGCAGCCACTTACCTCCTAATATTCCAGCTCCTCTCAAAAGCTCCCTCCATCCCACCATTAAAATGCCAGGATATGGAATGTAAAGCAAGTTCACCTTGACAGATGACTTACAACTTTTTCCACATATAGCCAAACATTCCTCCTGCATATGCAAACAAAAATCAGATCAAAGAGAAACAGCATGACAAGTTGCTACAGCCTGGTTCCAAAAATGTGTTCAACCTGAAAACTAATACTGTACTGAAGAAGTTTTTGAATTAGTTTCAACATCCAGTCTTCTTTGGTAGATTACACATCTTGACTGGAAAATATTTGTCAACTTAATTTTGTACAATTTCTCCAAATCTACCAGATTGGGGTGATATCACTTGTCCACAGCCCTTTTAAGGTGGTACCTTCATGGAGATATAATTCTGATCAAAGCATTATTTTTCTTCTTGCAACGCCACCATTTTGTTTTTTTGGATGTATGCTTAGTCTATGATGCTGAAAAATGTAATCCCTCCTAATCTCCAGCTTTCTAGCAGGCTTTGGGCCAATACTGGCCATTCATAAAGTCATTTACAAGGATTACAAAAAATAGAAAATCTGTTCCAACTATGGAAAATATATCTGAGCGAACAATTAGTTTTGTTTAAGTAGAACATAAAATGTTTTCCTCCGAAGGTTTTTGATGGGTTTTTAAAAAAAGAAAATAATTATTTGTTTAAACTCTACTCCTTCTTCCAGACATAAGGAAAATAAGGGAGACTGTTGTCACAAGTGGCGACATGAACAGCACTTGGTTGATCTTTGTCAGATTCACTATAACAGTTAGAAGATTGAACTAAAACTGTGACTAAATACAGACATTTTGTCATGGCATACATGCATTTTAACCACATAATTTGGAAATTAGAAAGCAAAGCATGTCAATCCATTGGCTATTTCAATTTTTAATGTTTTTTTTTATTTATTTTTACAGAGGAAAGATGCCACATTGTATGTGGAAAAAGTTTTAAGATTATCTATCAAGATTACAAAAACTTGGCATTGTAAAAGGGATGTAGGCTTTTGAGAGCCAATGTACCGCTGTCCTTTAATGATGACAAATTATACATTCACGCATCTTCAAAAACAACCCACTATTCCTGCATATTTAAAAGAAAAGAGAATACATACCGAAAACCCTCTAGAATTTACAGAAGTTTCATGAGAGTACACAGAAATTGATGAGGTGTCTTCCTGATAGAGTCCAACTGATGTGCGAGAAGGCATTTTGCTTTCAGAAGTGATACAACATCCGGTGTCTTGAGTTTAGTACTTAGCGTCATTGAGATTGATCACAGTATAGTACCATAAAATAGTTCCCCAAACAAATACATCAAAACCTTTAAGACTCCAAAGTTCACATTTGCTTCTCAAATCCATCCCTTACAAAAACAATTTAAAAAAATATTTTACAGCTGACAGATCAATTTAGGAAGGAGGCAAATATAATAGACCCACCTCAGACATAAGAGCCTATGCTTAACTGACATCCTTATACTATCTGTACACAAAATGATTTAAGAAAAGCAAACTCAGACATGAGCAAAAGTAATAACTCTATCTCTGTAGTGTCTACACCTTCAAACCGCTGGGATTGCAAACCTATAAGTTTCATTTCTTCTTCTTTACCTCCACATTCACTGGAACTGATAACACATCCACACAGTCTGCTCTCTAATCTTTCCACCACCTTTCACTTCCTTTTAAAATGGGTGATTTTCCCTGCTGATTTATCTTTACCTTTATCATTTAAAACTTGTGAAAAATGACGTTCTCTGAGTTGACATCTGGTAAAAATAGAATCGACCAATCCACACATTTCAAATAGCTGTCAGTCTCCTTGCTATAAAGTGATAAAAAGACTTAAGAGATTTTATTTATAGTGATGGTAAAACTGATCTAACATTAGACTGATCTACAGTCAGTAAAAATCTTCTCGATTCTGACTGTAATCCCCTCCTATGGTCGTCTCTTAAATTCCGGTTTCTTCTGCATGTCACAGAGTACTGCTCAATCTAGACTCTAATCTCATCATCCTCCTGATCCATGAAGTCAAAATCATCATCCCTGTGAGGTGAACTGTACTTCACACTGTTTGTGTTGCCATCGTGGAGGTTGTACTGAGGTTTTTCAGAACCAGAGCTGGACACAGAGCAGCTATCCGTGTGGTGGTTGTTCCTTTCTGATTCGCTGATCTCCGGATCGTAGGGATCCGCCGAGACTTTCTGCTGGAGCTGGTAATTACTATGCGGTGGTCTAGAAGGTACCCAGTCCTCTGCATCGTCATCGTCGATGTGAGGAATGTGGGACGGTGATGCATGCTCCTCGCTACCTTTGCCTTCCTCAAAGCCAAGGTCGTCCTCTTCCCAGTTTTTCTTCTCCATCACGCTGAGGATATCCCCGAGCATCGAAGGCCCCAAGTCGATGTGGAAGGACATCACGGATTCTGCTTTTTTCATCCCACCTCCTTTTGGCATGGATGGAGGCAGGTCTTTAAGTTCCCCGAAGTTTCGTTCGTCAAGCTCGGCGTCCACTGTGGCCATAGCTGCCCCTCCGTTCATCGGCTTATTTTCCACCAGCGTCTTCATAGGACTGGAGGAGACACTTTTTGGCAGTTGGTTGCCTATGTTTGAACTTTCAGCGTTCAGGTAAGGCAGAGATGTGGCAGCAGAAGGCAGTGTTGTAATGTTCTCATACTTGTCTACTCTGTTAACAGACTGGGACCTCTTGCTGCTTCTGAAGGTGCGTGACAGAAGCCCTGGTTTGGGACCTGGTGAGCCCTCCTTTGTGTGGGACTCCCTTGGAGGTTCCCCTGATCGGGAGCTGAGAAATGAAGTGTCTCCAAAGGCGTCCCCGCCTCGTCCAACATGCATGGTGTGACGGAAGTCCCCCAAAGGAGCGCTTATCATTTCAACTGTCAGGTCAGCCCTTGACCTCCTCTTTGACTGGTTGGAGTTGCCCGTTAACTGCTTGAGAATAGGCATGATGGCAGTCTTTCAGTTGTGATCCAAATCAGTAACTAGGCTTTTCGTTCTTTTTAAAGTTTCTTGAGATTTGTGGGAGTTTATCAAAGCAAGTGTAATTCCAGGTGTTTAGAGTTTGAAGTCATCCTGTTGCTTCAGTTCTGCTCATTTGAAGAAATCTGTAGAATAAAACAAAACAAATGTTAATGTGAGTGTTCCGAGAAAGACAAGAGTAAAAACCTGGTAGGCAATGTGGAAATTTAACAGACATGCCAACTCTAAAAAAAAAAAAAAAAACATCTCTACAGTTTAATGTAGACATCCAAGTATAAGCTTCTTAGAGACTAATTTTTAAAGATTAAGCCCCTTTAAGAACCAAATGAAAATGTTAAAGTCCCCATTAATAACTTCTCCAGACAACTTTGCTAACCTATCATGTAACTCATTTGTTTCCTGATGGCTAAACTGAATGGAAACTTTTGCTGCTGTGTCCCAAAAATGAATCCTCACTTGAAGTAGTTCTAAACTGGAAAACATTTTAAATGCAAACATCTTCAAGAGCATTATGTAATGGTGAAGGAGGCCGTCTAACTACAAGCACGTTTACCCAACACCAATCCACTTGGGGAAAAAAGAACACCATTGTAGTGGATTTCCATTCAAATTTGTTCTGTTCCTTTGATACATTTTTGTGCCCCATTTCTCGACTGCCTCCTTCTGTTTTTCCATCCACTGCAGTGTCTGCTGTGCTTTAGTTCCCATTTAGGCCCCTGACTGTTACATAACCAGAAAGAGACATTATACTGGGAGCCAGAGCAACTCAAGCTTGAAATAATAAAGGAACAGGAGGGAAAAGAAGGGGAGAGAAGGTCTGCAGTATTTCTTCAGTGACATTCAACTTAAACAACAGACTATTAAGAACAGATCCTCTTCCCTCCACACCAGAGAAAAGAAAATGTGTCAACTTTGTCGTTGACTGAAAGGTGCTACATAACTAAAGTTGCCTTGGCCTGCCGTCAGGGTCTTGGAAGGAAAATGTGTTACAAACAGACGCCAAAGTTCGGCATCCAAAATGTGGCATATTTACTATTTGGCAAGTTTTGTCAGCATTTTTGGCTGCTTTGTCTTCGCTTTATTTATTTATTTTTTTAATATCACCACAAGCAACAGATATAGCTGCAGCTGGGTATAAGCTTGAGCCATTTCAGAAGAAAATGTACAAATTATGATGTATTTCCTTCAACTTCAGTTGTTTCTGATTAACCTAATTATAACCTTAAACGAAAGAAAATGCGTCTAGTAGCTATGACAACAAAGATTTTTAAGGTGCTAAATATACTCTCTTGATTTTTTTACTATCACTGATGATGTGATATAAACAGAGTGAAACTCAAATTCAACTTTGGCTAGGGCGTTCGGGAAATCGGGTCTCAGCACCCACTTAATGTGTGAGTCACAAGTCCACAAACTCCATGGATCACTGTAACAAGGGCGTCAATTGTTCAAACCAGACAGCATGAACCGTCATTTACAGTGTTTTCAAACTGAGGCTGAAGCCCACACTCTGAGCTTGCTTTTGAATTGCTCCCATGAATGAATAGCTGCTTCACTGAACAATATTCCTAAAGAACATCACTCATGAAATCATTTGCATTTCTGACAAGAACCCATTCAAGTGGAAATGCAACTAACACTAGATGGAACAGAGCCGAGTTTGATAAATGACAGAAGTGAGTCCCACTAAGTTTTTTTTTTTGTTGCTCCTCTTAGAAAATACTTGTGGTTTTTATTTTCTGCATTCACCAAATTCATTCAGTATGTTTGTAGTTCTAGCACTAATGGGGACGACACACTGCCCTCACAGAGGCTGAACAAAGAGCAAATGAAAATCTTTTCTCTCCATTTTGATTGTGAAAGTTATTTGAGTTCAAGCTTGCACCACCTCATAAGAAAACTGAAATGAGCTTATTGTTAGGAAAACTGTTCAGACAACTGGATGCAAAGCTGTAAGCTTATACTTTAAAACTGAAAGCACACCAAACACTCTGAACTGTGGCCCTGTGGTTACATTAAGAGGGTATGATCTGTTGGTGTTAAACCTTTGAAAGGTTCATGCATTCTATGCCAGTTAATTAGCAGAGTTTCAGCTAGTGGCTTCTGAATGCTTATCAGACCAATGAGGACAACTCATCCAGTGTTATATTCCTCGCCACTGCACAGAGATTTGTATTTCTCTATGGCAACATCAGAGTAATGTGGAGGCCACCAATCGAACTTCCTGTCTCTAAGCTGGCCGGAGACAGCGAGAGAAAAAAGATTTCATCCCCTGCATGGAGAGATCAGCTCATTTTGATGGATTAACCCTTGCTGGTGGCCTTATGCAGGGCAATAAGACAATCTCCACAGAAGAGCAATGCTTTTGAAGTGATACATAACAAGAAGATATTCAATCTCCACATAAAAAAAATGTCAGTGGGTTCTCAAATATCAAAAGACCCAAAGCGAACACCTTGGGGTCATGACAGGAAAGGGCCAGCGTTTTGCCTTTGGGAGATTCTTGATGTTTGTAGCTTTAAACCTCCCCCTCTTGGTTATACGAGCCCGCTGTTGTAGCCCGGACAAAAAGACGAAGCATAGCCTACAGTCATATCACATTAGCCTTTCAGTAAACTATAAAAGAAAAAGGGTAATTTAAGGTAATGGCAGGTCATGGCTTATTTTTATTTCAAAATAACATTTAAACAAGCTTTAAACAGCCCTTTTGAATGAAAGGGGACTTGAGGCTCTTTATTTGTTTTAGAAAATGAGTCACCACTACAATTAGGTCTGCACAATATGGAAAAAAAAAAAAAAACGTAATTATGATATTTCTGTTAAATATTGCAAGGACAATGTTGTTTGTGATCAACAAATTTGTCCTCACTCATCTTCTGTGTTTTCCACTGTTATTCATCCTTTTTGAGAGGCTAAGAAAGTCGGCCACCAAAATTTACATTGAGTTGAAGCATCAAGTGCAGAGCACTTATGAATGCAGCTTAAACATAATTGCCAACATAGTGTTTCATCCAGGATAAGCTGTGTGCAACTTGCATGTCCAACGTAAGCTGCACACATTGATACTGCAATCGCAATTATGATTTGATGTGCTGTGCAACAATTAAATCTGTACTATGTCATTTTGTTAAACTTGGGAGCAATTTTTTATGAGAGTTTGATGGGATGAGGACGTTTTAAATGATGTCTTGCAGAAGTGTTTGCATCCCTTTTACATTTCAGCCCTTTGTTGACCGTATTCCATTTTAGTATGGCGGACTGAAACAAAGAAGTGCGTAGTTGTGAAGTGGATGGAATTTGAAGAATGCATTAATCAAACCATTGCATTGGTTCTATGTTTAAAGGTCTGTGTCTGACTAGAAGGTGAAATTTCCCAGCAGTGCAAAGTATTTTGTGATTCTCAGATGCTACCTGGACACTTTATCTATGTCTATCTATGTATCCATCAACCTCAATTTAATTCCATTCAGCTTCCCATTATCTTCCTTCCCTGGCAGTTTTGATTACAACTAACCTGTAAATGTAATCTCTTTATCACTACACAGTTTATTTACTGCTGTCAATATCTCAACATCTAAAGATATGGGCATTGATGATAGGTTGTCAATCCAACAGGCCTAAGTTATTGTAGACATGCACAGTCACAAACTTTAAGTTTTTTGTCCAACTTCTGCCTGTTGTCAGCATGAGTGCATATTTTCTTAAAGATATTGAAAATGAAAATGTTTTGAGTTGCATTCACTTTTCAATGCACGTAGTCCACAAATCCAAACAGAAAGAAAAACAATGTCTCAGAAATAGCTCACCTAAACCTGAGATTCCAGTTTGACTTCTACAGTTTTTTATTCCTCGTGACTGTAAGTGAAGCATTGCTGCAGATTCACAAAGAAGGCTGTACTGTATTAGTTTTATGACTTGTTTATGTAAAGGGAAAATATTTCAGAAGACGTGATAAAAATCTTACACTTTATCTGCAAACGACTGCCCCAGTTAATGTGCCACTTGGTGACAAAGCCTTTATATAACAGTGCACTCACTGCTCCGTGTGACTCAGGCTCCAACTGAGACAAGTGGTGACAGGGCCATAAATGATTAAGAGCATCTTATGTTGCCAGCAGCCTCTGATGTGGGTAGAATGACATCACAACAACCAACACGCTCGACAACGTTCAGGCTCACACTTGTAATCCCACTGAACACAGACACAACACAGAGCTATCCCCACACCACTTTCTCTCCTTTAGCTGCTCAGCCCAATCACAGCAACGTTGAGTCACATGAAACCAGGAGGCATAAACAGACTGTATCTTACATTTTTAACAGAGACCGAAAAATAATATTTTATTTAGGAGGAGGAAGCTTTCAGGAAAAAGCTACAGGGAGTCAGGAAAACAAAAAATAAAAATTACATAACAGCACTGAGGCTTACCATTTTCTGGCTGGTGCTGATCAATTTGGCTCTTTTGCTGTAATGTACATTTGCAGTTTTACTGGCATCTGCAACTCATTACAGTTATTTGATATATAACTAAGAAAATGTAGTCATGTATGAGATAACTACTGTCTTTCAGGAGAAAGTTACTTTTAGGTTTGATCAGAAATCACAATCCGTCCTTATCTTATGGCCATACTCTATGTAAGGTTATGGTTATTTGGTTATTTATCTACAAGATACATAAGAATAGTCAACAACACAAGAAGGTGGAAACAATACTAAATAGTGTTACAAACTGGGGAATGGCCGGATTGACTGGCCGGATTGTCAATCCGGCCAGTCAATCCGGACAGCTAGTGTTAGACACTAGACACTAGCTGTCTAGTGTCTAACACTAGACACTAGACAGCTAGACAGCTGTCTAGCTGTCTAGTGTTACACAGCTAGACAGCTGTGTAACACTGTCTAGCAGGTTACACAGCTAGACAGTGTAACCTGTCTAGCTGGTTACACTGACCCAAACTTAAAAACAATAACTGTTTTACATCAAAAAGAACATTTCGGCAGTGCCAGAATTCGCTACCCTTTTTATTAAAACTATTAAAATCCCAGAAATGTTTCAAAACATGAAAAGTGAGAAATGCTTTTTTAACAAACATATTTTAAAAAATATAAACATCAAAACGCCAATTGATCTCATTTTCAACTTCCTCGTCTCTCATCCCTCTCTCTCATTGATTGGTACAATGATATGCAAATGCTCAGACTGCTGACCAAAGTTAGAAATGACACTCCTAATCGATTAATCAGAAGCAGTGCATAACAATGTGAACTTTGTAACTCCCACAAAGAGCATCAGTAAATTTATTTTGTAGCAGCTTTGTTGGGGGCCTAACCTTTAACCCAAATATTGGATTCCCACGAGGGAGTTGGGACGGGTCCTGGAAGTATCACAGGCACCGGGATACTTAAAAAAGCTTAATCCCAAATAAATAATTGCAGGGAAGACAAAAACATCTACATCAAGATATTCAAAATTGCAATCTTTTTGCAGTGAAGTTTGCCAGGGCGTGTTTAAACCGGAGCTTTATGTTCTTAGGCACATTTTTGTAGTTAAACTACAACCTTTCCACCTTTAATCATGCTTTTTAAGAATACTCAAATATTTTCTTAAACCAGAAGATAGTGAAAGAATATTTCATTTTTGTAACTGAAATTCAAATGACTCATTTGACTTGATATGCTTGAAAATATTCTGCTAATTTGTTACTGAAAAATTTTATGGCAAGCTATTCTTGTTCCTTGCCTACTACTCAAGTGAGGAAACCAGTTCTACCTGATTAGCTCCATTTCTTCACTGGAAGGCAAACCCTGTATGTATGACAAAAGGTAGAGCTATCTTGAGCCGAAACAGGGTGAGAATGTTCAGAAAAAGGCCTTACTTATTTTTTTGTCACGTAACAAACACTCAGATATAACCTTTTACCAGGCAGATGTTCTTTTATTTTATCCTTGAATCAAAGCTACATTTTAGAACTAAATGAAACTGGAAATAGATTTAAAACAAATAGAGATATAAATGAATACTAAATAAGACAAACTTAAAAATACAATACGAATGAAAACCCAGGTTCCAAATTACAAAAGGTCTGCTGGTAGGAGAACAAAGGTTGCATCATTAAATTTATAAAATCAGTGCTGTATACATTTTCCAATTTCCTACTGTAAACCAGACCCTACATTTATTAACATTTAGATATATTTGTCCAAACATAATATCCATATGCAAAAATAATGGTAACAATAGTCACTCTCTTTCCCTGCTAATCACTGCAGACACTCTGCCTCTCTGCTGGCTAGCAGCTGAACTTATAAACAATTACTGATGTCCATAACACTGAGCAAGCAGCCATAACTAGCACAAAACTTACTCAACATTTGCTTTATTAGAGATTGACTGAAAAATCCAGCTTTGATTAAGATACTTGAATCAAAATGTGTTAGCTTCGGATCAGTCATTTGCAAACTCAAACATCCAATTCAATAATCCATGAATGCTGCAGCACAAGGAAGAGGTTAACAGCAACTAGGCAACAGAACTTAATAGGACACTTTAAATACAGTATCAGAGTATAGACAGCGATGTAGCACACAGGGCTACGTTTAACTAAACCTCTCCAGATAGGGAAAACATTAAATTATTGTAATGCACACTATTCTGGACAAAAGGGTTTGAATCAAGCGATAAAATCTGCTCAAGATTTTATCGCTCTCTGAATTTTCGACCTCTGAATATCACAATAATCAGAGGTCGAAAAGCCACTAGGATAACACCTACTGTAGCGAGTTAGTTCGTCCTCCATCTGACATTTAAATGGTTTCAGTTAAACAAGAAGAACAGTGGCAGATTCCAACATTTCATAGTAAAGACTTTAACTGCTTTGAAACATTACAGGCTCGTTGTGAGTGTTTGATTTGTGTGTTAGTGTGTAGTGGATTAGTGTTCAAAGCACCATTGCCACCCAGACAAAGAAACAAAACCACAAATGGATTAACAGTTATTTTTAACAAGGGCTGGGCTCTTAACACGTGGAGTAAATGGCCCACCACTCCTAATTTTAACACAAACAAAAACCCTTTTGGCATCTCCACCAATCAATCCTAACTTCCATCCTTCAATCCATTTAGGTGTTTGCTAGAGATATTGTTATTTTAGCCTTTCAAAATGTTATATTCAGGGCAAAAGGACAACCCTCTGAACACTTCCTCTGTGTTGCCAGCCAAGCTGACCTTTTATGAAGCTGTTACTCCTGCATGGCTGGACAGAGCACTGGGTGGGCTACCACACTGTGCTGGACACAGAGGATTTACGGCTACAAAAAACAAACAGATAAAGTTGTTAATCGCTGTTTTCCCAACAACACGTCTAAGAAAATATCTATAGAAAAAAAATACACATCGTATTTGTCAAATATCCCAAATGAGGCTTAGAGAGTGAGAGGCTTTTTAACTTGTGGGTCAGTATTTGGGATTTTTCTGGCACAGATGGAAGCACTGAAAGTACTCAACGGGGCAGCAAAGAGAGGCAAGATTCACTAAATAAAGCCAGCACACTGACAGACGTTCTTTCACCGGGTCCCACATGAAATATATCCAACCCTCATTACAACTACAGTGGATGGATTGTACTAAACTCTGTGTGTGCACAGGAGTGTACTTGTATAATCATCAAAATCCCTCCACTCAGTCGAGGACAAACCGGCCAGTTTCACACTTGGTACCAGGAGCCAGGATAAGAACCAAGTGGTTAAATAAATCGTCCAATAGCTGTTGGACAATGCAACAAAGCTGAATTTCTACAGAGGATTGTAGTTTGAAAGAGACAAATTACACAATGCATTGTCGAAGCAAGAATGTCAGAGTCACAGTTGGCTTGTGCTGTAGTACAGTATGTCGATTTAATTTAGCTAAAACAATGGCTACTGTTTCCCCAGAGACAAAAGTAACAAAGAAAGAGAATTTACAGAGATAAAATATGACCCAAAAGATAAGTGATGGGAAGTATGCAAAAGAAGAGCACACACCACAAGTTTGGTAAAGATCTGCAGGAGGCCTTTCAGTGTGACTGGATGATAAGTGAGTGGGTCAACCTCTCAACGGCTTCTAGTCTTTTTATCAGCAGCCTCCCCACTGAAGTTAAAACACACAAACCACAGCTATAAAAGGCCTTAAGCAGAAAGGCTAGACCAAAATACTGCGTTAATAAACCCCCATGGTGTTAACTTTAATGACACAGATGGAAACCAACAAAGCACTCATTGACAATAAAGAGGCTCTGGTAAAGGGGAGTAAAATTTCCCCTTTTAACAATTCATAGCCCTGTATGGTACCCTACCCTTGTTTCCTTTCTTCCCACTTCCATTTTGTCCCATTAAACAATCCATTACACACTCATCTACTAAAACCATTGCGTCTCAGTTTATAAACTTCTGAATAGTCCGCCGGTTTATGACTTATAAACAAAATTACTAAAACTCTCTTCACCGTCAACATGAAGAATATATTATTTTACAATAAATAAAGATAAAATTCACCTCACATTCTTTAGGGAAAAAGTTATATTGATTATGCTTTGAATTCCGAATCTGGAAGTGTATCTTCTTTACCACTTTGGGATGCATTTCAATGTCAATCCTTGGGGTTAGAATCAATGACATGGACAATAGAAAGACTCTGAGATGGTTTGCACCTCTATTTTGTTCCCCACATTGCAATTTAATCCCTTCCTACTTGGATTTTGATCCTGCAAATAAAAAAGTTTCACATTAATGTACACATACCATTGTAAAGCAATTTACATTTTTTTAAAATCAAGAATGTTTATATGGACAAAAATAACTTTAAAAGCATACATTTTAAATTAGGCTTGTCTATTAAAACTAGTCTACATGTTTTTGGTGTTGTTTTTTTTACTAAGTGATCTCTGGCAGATACTGTTCAGTGAAGTCAGATATAGTTATCTTACAGTGAACTATCAGTAAATTAAAGAAAATTACTTTTAAGAATGGTTTATCAATGGGGGTACAGAATGTCTCTAACAAGGCAGTTATGAAGTAAGTCATGGTCAGAACAAAACTTCCAGATTCAGATTGTGCTGTGTATTTGAACTCTGGTGACAAGATATTTGATCAGTTTGATAGACTTGTATTGTTTTTTTGTTTGCCAGCACATTAAATAGATTTCAGTGACCATGAAGCCTCTGTTCAGGGTCATCATTATGATAGTCCTGCACTCTCCCTGAAGAAAGAGGATTTTGTGAGAAACGTGAGTTAATTAATAGCATGGCAATACTTAACAATAATGTTACAATTGCTGAATAGTACCTTGTCCAGCCCTAACCAGCATTCCAACAGAGAGCATTCAAGTTTACAAAAATGGCCATAACTGACAAGTCCCCAGCCTAAAGAGTGACGTCTAAACAATGCTCTTATTCTGAAAAGCAAATTGTCAGTATAATTGCAATGTTACATCCTTTATTTACATCCCGTGTAGTCCTGTGGACATGTATGCTGTGAGCAAGCATGTATTTAAGTTGTTCTCAATGCCAATCTTAATGAATGTTCCTCCAAGCAACCAAAGGGAAATCTCATCTCGGCTCAGATCCTCGGCTCAGTGGGAAACAGCTGATCGGTGTAATAATTTAATGAGCTACAAATGAACACTGCAGTTAGGTTCATTAAAAGCCAAAATAAGCTCTACAAGTGGTGATTTAACCATTTCAGGCAGTGAAGAAAAATAAAAACAATAAAACACATCCCAGTATAAACCTCTGATTTTTTAAACCTAAAATAACAAAAAAAAAAAGTCCAAATTTATTAAAGTCAAAAAAGGATTTTAAGAAAAAAATGCTGTGCTTTCAAACAACTCCAGGAATATTTTATTTATTTAAGTTTTAAAAGTCTGTTTTCCATTTCTGCCTAGTAAAGGATTTCCCCCTCTTGCTTAAGAGTGTTCTGTTCTGTTTCATAATTAGCTTTAATTATTTATAATTCAAACGTTTTTAATTAGTGGCAGGCCTGGACTACATGAAGGCCAATTTAGTTGAGAGCACTTACTAAGGAGTCCTGCAGAATGAGGTTTGGTTTGACCAAAATATTATCTTGATTGGCCATATGTCGCTTCAAACCCATTATACATAAGTGAGCACTATTAGTGCCCTTGCAGATGTGCAAGACAATAATGCCATGCAGAGTCATGCATCCCCAAAGGACCAATAAAGCTGGTGTTCTAGCAGTGCTCAGATACCAAACCAGATGGCTCTTTGATCTTATTTTCTGAAGCCATGGCATCTTTAATTTTAATGAATAAAAATGAAAAATTGTCCCACAGAACTGACATTAGTTTGCTTTTCTTTTATTGCTAATCGTATGTGGTAAACAACCAGACATTTTTAATTATTTCAGTGTTCATAAGACAACCGATAGAACAGATAATCAAGAATCAGATTAGTCACAGCCCTTGAATGAACTAAGACTTTTTTTTTTTCCTAATCTGAACTACATGGGTTCCTGCTCTGTGGTTTTGCCACCTCACACCATTGTTCTTAACAATAGATGTGTCTGCTCACAGGCCACACATTAATAACCAAGTAGGGTTGGCTTCTTGTAACTTTGGGACATCCGGAGGAATCTCACTTCAGATTTGCAAAGTGTACACATTCAAAAGAAACTTAAAGTTTGCTAAAGGCTTAAACACACACCTTGGATGAGGGACACAGAAAAACTGCACCTTCCACACCCTTCAGTTGAATCACAGTAAGGAACTTCTGCTAAGATCATATCAACCAGGAAGCATTAACCAATCAAAGAGGTAATTTGCACACATATTCAGTTCTGGGCATGTTAGAGACCAATTAATTTAACATGCATATTTTCAAACGTTGGGAGGAAGTCAAAGTACTCAAGAGTAAAAACCAAGCCTGAAAGTGGAACACCTGTAATCTCCAAGGATCTTTTAAATGCCTGGCATCAGTGCCATAAACGGCACAATGCAGCCCTTAGAAAATATGTTCTTTTTTAACTAAACACAGTCTGCTCATATGCTTTGCACATTCAAGATTTTTTACAAACCCATCTTATTTCCCAGGATAAAGGCAGTTCCACTCAGAATTATGACATAATAAACATTCATCACTAAACCTTTTGATAATTAATTGTGAATTATTTTAATTAAAAGAGAATAAAGTTATTAACCTTCATGACCTTGCATTTAGTCTCCTAGAGGAGAGAAGCCAATGCGGCTTCATATAAACACATTTATGAAATGACTTGAAATGGCAGAAAAGCATCTTCCTTAGGAATTATGAATATTTTGAAAAATATGTTACATTTTGTCTGGACTAAGTTAATTTGCTGGCAGAGAGAAATCTAGCAGGCCATTTAAAGTGCAGTGGTGATGAAAAGCAAGGGATAGTTTTGCTATGGAGTTTGGGAAAAATAATAATAAATTACCATAGTTTTGTCACATTGTATAGGTTAGCAAACATTTTGCCAATAATTCAAATATTTTTGGAGACAGATAATTTTGGAGCTAGATCCAACCATATTCACATTTATGAGATTCAGCATTTCATCGCTGAACTCTGCGCTATTTTCAAAGAAGGAAGTGTTTAAACTATGTGCAAATCATTGTGGTCTGTGTTTATGTACATGTGACTCAGCAAGTCATCCCTTTGGGAAACCCAGCTGCTAAAGGGAGGAAACGATGTGAAATAATTTTTTTTTATCTTGGCATCGTGTTATAATGTTATTCCCTCATTAAAAAAAAAACCTGGAATGTTGCCTTGAATCCTTCACCCATGTTTGCGAAATCCTTGAATCTCCCTGGGCAAAGTTATTCAGGGATGCCTAAACATTTGCTTCCACAAAATGCCAAATATTTTTACAAAGCTCCAGTATCCATACAGCTTCCATCTGACTAGCGGCAGCAGCACTTAGCAAACTCCTGATGGAACCCTGTGCCTGTTTGCATGATCAGCGGAGCAAGGGGCCAATTTTAAGGTGTCAAACTGAAGTCAAATTGCTTTTAAGCCATGTTTGATTGAAACTATAACAGGACCATGTGCCTGGAAAATACACACTCCCTGTTTAAGTGTCACACAAAAAACCTTTCAAGAAAAAAAAAAAAAAATCACCTCACGTTTTACATGCAGTATAATTAAACCCCTCTTTCAAACTTGAGTATTTGTTGGCTGTAAGAGACAATTTCCAGATCCAAAGCTTTCCTCTGAATCCCAACTTGATTACGTTCAGCAGCTCTCTGATGTCTCATTAGTTACAGGTTAGGATATATTTTTTTCTTGTATTAAAGATATTTGAGACACTACTTTGATCCAACTTTTATTTTCCAGAAAGCTGTGAGCGCCATTCATTGTAATTAATCTACCAGACTACATTCACTGGCTGAGATGAGTGTTTAAAGTCCATCAACAGTCATACTTGCACTGCCATGAACATGTTCAAAGGTTTACACAGATAAGTGGAGTACACGCCCTTGCAGTTCCAGTTAAAAAAAGAAAGAAAAAATCTCTAACAAAAATCACATCTATGTCACAAGGAACAAGAACGAAGAAAAAAAAAAGAAAAAAGAACAAACCCTTCTGACACACCCAACACGCACATGTGAACAGGATATCAAAACAATGCACATGCACACACATTCATAAAAGATGAGGGTAAAAGGTGACACCCTTGATTCACATTCATTAAAACAGAACAACAAAGGCGATCTTTATCTGTTAAGCTATTGTGATTTCACCTCAGTCCATTCACAGAACAGCACTGCTGACCTGAATATAACCTCCAGAGGCTCAGGAAGGAAGACGTGTGAGCCTTTCCTCATATAGACTCAATGTTTCTCACAGGATTCTTAAACTGTAATATAATAGTACTTCTTAGCACAGACGCTATTGTTCCACTGGAACAAATGTCTGGTATGATTTTGTCATTGAACAGGCTCACAGATTATCACAGTTACACAAACAGTCCTCCTCTGTCTTTGAGAAAATAACCACTGAGTTTTTAGTTCACATGATGTCAATAAACAATGTGGGTCCATTGGGGAAAAGACGGGGACTGGTTACTGGAATGAAGATGTACCAACAGGTATTTTTTTGAAAATAGCTAAAAACTTTGGTCACTTTTAAAATAGCATATCATTAATACTTGAAGGATTGAGTTGCTTTAAATAAGAAATACCCCAGACATTTTTTGTTTAGGTATTTACTTAAAATTTAATAAATTGACAGAACTTCAAATTATTCATGTAAAATCAGTCTATTGGTTGACGTTTTCCATGAAGCATATACAATATTTCAAACAAAGCTATCTAGGCACAATGTTACCTGTTATTGGCTGGTGTTTGGAAAGCAGCCAAACTGTAAGAGTACCATTGATTTTCTCTGAAGCTCATTGGCTGTACCCCCAAGATCAGAGATGAGGAAGATGCTAGCTATGTGTTACTTTCTGAGGTAGTGGCAGAAACTGTGTATTAATGCATATAAAAGTATATTTAGTGTTTGAACTATGAAAGCCGGCAGTTATAAGCATTAGATGGAGTCTCACGTATTTGGGGATTTTCGCTATACGCAGACAATCATGGTCCCTCACCTCTGCGAATACCGAGGTTCTTAAGAATAGTGTAATAAAACAATACTTTGAAAATAAAATTCAGCTCCTACATATTCAGTTATTTATGATTATTTGCATCTAGCCAACCATAAGGCTCTTTTAACCCACCTGTTAACATGCTGCACATTTAAGTCATCCAGTCAAAGCCTGAGGAGATGTCTATATGGCTGAGTGGATTAAGGAACTTGCTACAGTTGTATAATGATAGCATATAACGAGATCCGATTTATTAAAGATCTTGCTGATATCAGTACTTTGACTTTTAGGCTTTCTTTCTGACCGCAGCAGCAACAAATCCAGCAGTTATCTTTTCTAACTGATTTTAAAGATGATAAATTGCTCAGCTTTAAGAGCTGATAAGATGCTTTACATAGAAATCTCACAATTTAGAAAAGTAAAAGTCTCCTTTGAGAGTTTTCAGTATGTTTTGTAGCTAGAGCAATGTCTCACAAAAATGTAGCGCTATAAAGGCTAGATCTGAGAAAAAAAAATGCGATTGACGATGTTTTCTTTCAACTTCTCAAAACACTTTTGAGACTTAAAAAAAAAAAATCTATCCTTGAGTTGGAGCAAAATAATGTAAAATAGTCTCTTGGAAACTCCAGAGACTATAGAATGTAGCAGTGGGAGGTTTGCTAAATTGTTTCTCCTCAAAAGGACTTGGTGAGTAATACTTAACTGCAAAATGTTAAAGAATGAGCTCCAAACCACTGACATTTTTTCTTCCCTCCATGCCATTACCACATGACTTAATGCTTTTAACGAAATCAAAGTACCAGAATGAAATAGGTGTTTAAAAGTATGTTTCTGTGATTTTGCAATACTAAGGGCTTTCAACAAATGAAATGCAGACAGGCGTGTCTCCAGATGACTGGCACTGTTGTCATCAAATGCTTAAGAGATTTCAAAGCAGCTTGTGCTGGAACAGCCGTTTACATCAGAGTAGGCCACCATCCGGACCGGTTCAACTGCATGTTAAAACACTGAAAGCAATGATGACTGAAGAAAGTGACGCCAACAAACACTGCCTATAATTGTACAATTCAATCAGGTACTTCTATATACAAACCACTGTGAAGGAGGAGCGGGTTGGTATATTATAGACAGAAAAACAGCCTTGTTGTTTAGCATTATAACATTCCTGTTTAACAGGTTACTGTCTTCTACAACAGAGATGCAAATGATAGCAACCAAAACAGGCAAGGATTAAAGGACTGAATGTCAAGTCAGGTTCTTACGGAAAGGAAAAATGAACTTGACCCTTTAGAACAGATTTAAAGCAGTTATGTGTAATGACAGAATGATGAAACTCCAAGAAATGGCTCAGGTTGTTCTTTAGCATGTCCAGGCAAAGCAAGTTTAGGCTGCAACAACCAACTTAATAACGCAAGCGAGACACTACAAGGCAATGACTTGTAATTGTTACCAAGAGAAACATCTGTGTTTAGGGAACTTGCAGATTAATCAATGGCAGTCGCTTCCTCTTTTATAGGACTTCTGGATTCAGAATTTTTTTTTTTTCTTGAGTCACTCACAAATGAAGACATAGACCTTGTGCTGTTCAGAGGTAATTCAGACATCCTAAGAAGCTTTTATTTTAGTTGGTGATCTGAATCCTGTAACAGATGGAAAACAAGAGCTCACAACTTTTTTTTAAAATCATACTATAATCTATGCCTGGGCAGAACTGCTGTCACAAAGGGTTTTACAAAGTTTTGAAACATTTAAAATGGCATTTCTTGTTCACAGTTTCAAGTCGTTTTTAATAGAGATGATGGTGAAACTGGCCAAATGAAAAGAAAAATTCTCACTACGGGGGCTCTTGCCAAGAACCAAGTTTGTTTTTCTGAGGTAATTATTACCCTTCTGTATATACCAGAGTACAGATTGACTAGCTGGGTAGAAATTTACCTCAGAAAAAGATTGAGAGGAAACAAAAGTGTTTGATAATGTTGTAAAATGGGGGAGCAAACTGTGAAAAACACAGAGCACAACAACCCTATTTCCCACATTGTTAGCCCACCAAAATCACATTACATAAGGGACTTGGTCTGATGTATGGGTTCACCATTGCTATCAAACAATAACCTTGAAACAACATTGTTAGGATATACTTCTCCCTGGTGTACCGTAAGGTGTTTGATAGTGGTGGCATTTAAAGAGTTTGCAGTTAAAATTAGTTTGAAAACGGTCCCTAGGATGCTGTTTTTAAAAGTGGCAGGTAGCAACAAACGCTTGTGTGTGTTGGCATGCCACTGGGAGGCAGTTTGATTGCAGACCGGTTACAGGTCTGTGTCCCCTGTGACCTACACAGTGAAAAGTATTCTGCTACTTTTTCTAAGATAGATACATTTGTATGACACTTGACGAAACTAAAATAGATTCTTTTCATTTTACTTGTCCAACTGAAAAGCTCCTGTTGAAACAACCTGGCTTATTTCCCAATTAGACTGAATCAAATGGAATGAATTGCATCAAACAAATTAAAGAGGTAAAGGAAAATGGGACTAAAACTTTGAAATTATTTCATGGAAATTAATACTTTAAATTTCGAGTGCAATTAGATTTATTTAGGTCAAGAAATGGTACGGGAAAAAAGATAAATATGCTGTTTCATTATTAAGCTGCTTATCAATAAGAAGTAGCATTTTTTCATGTAACAGGAAAATCTAAAGTGGTTTTTTGTGACACCTGAAATGAGTTGAATTTTTAAAAAATTCAGTCATCAGTTCAGGTTTATACTGCTTTTGATTTCTTTCACACTATTAATCATTGAGGGCCGAGGGCTGTTTGCAGGTGTCTGTTGAAACCAGCATTTCATGCTTTTAAAATGTTTATTTGCTGATGCACAAATAAAAACAACCACAATCCTGTGGATCCTTAACAGACAGTCTACAGATGGGATACTGATGTGTGCTAGTTTGTGCTCCTTTCGGTCACTTCTCTACGATTCTTTTATTAAATATTTCTCACAATCATCTAACTGTGAAATAATTAAAGTTCAGTTTTACAGAGTAAACATCAAAAGGATCACAGATCCATTAGTAGAACAGCGTATTTTAATTCTGACTCCTGCCGTCTTTCCTGTGTTTTGCCTCCTATCACTCCAGAACAAAGTGAGCAATAAAGTGTGGATCAGTAAAATCAATTTACAGTTTCTTAAAGGTACATCACCCATTGGACTTTGTAGTGCCACTACCTTAGACAATGTAGCAGATGTGAAAAAGTCGTTGGTTATAGTTTTATTGTTGGAAATCACAGCTTTTAAACAAAGAGATTAAGATCACATTATACATTTCCGTTTACGTTTTTATGTCGTCATATTAGGACATTTTTTGCAGTTTTATCAAAGAATGAAAATCGCATACCAGCCAACACTTTCTGGAATCAGTGACACAATTTGGTTTATTGGTCACACATTATCCACAAGCAGCCATTTAAGTATCCACGAGATATATTTAAACAAATTCACAGCGTGCAACTTCACAGAGCGCATGAGAAACTGCCAGAAGTTATGGTTTCCATGAATCTTTGCATGGGTCCAGTACTATCAGTCTCCAACCCCCACTGCAGCACACCTCCTCCTAATATAAAACTGCACTGACCTCAGTGCAGCGCAGTCAGAGTTGGGAAGGTGGCCAACTTGCTCACAGCAGCAACATCCTCCCCAAGCAAACGCAAACAGCCTTGGCAGCAAAAAGAAGCTACAGTCAGAGATGACTGTAGTCCCCCCGTTCTCTCCTATGACACAACAGATTTTATTGGAGAGACATCTGCCTGCCAGCTGAAAAGAGGCCATAATGTAAGGTGGCTGAAAAAGACCTGGAGTGTGTGCAGTGACGCAGAGACGAGAAGGATGATCCTGGGTTTCTGGTTTTTATGACACAGAGTTGTTATTTCTGGATAATAAATGATTCATCAAACAACAGGAACACTACTGACTGACCTGAGGGCTGTTGTTAAGGCGTGGTTAAACATTTGTATGTAGGAGGAAGTCAGAGGGGTTGTGCATGGCCCATTAGTTTATATGTCCAGTTGCCCATGGAGACAATTTAACCATGAATAGAGAGAGGTAGCGACTGGAGAAAAGACGGCAATAACGACACAGAGCTGTGTTAAGTTGTTCTGGACTTTATGGTTAGTCTATACTGCTTTTAACAACAAGGTAGAAAGGGCATTTTGAGTTTATGTGTACTAGAGTGTTGTCTATAAAAACATTTTGCAGCTCATCAGACGAAACGACCAAAGACAAACACAAAGAAACTCACTAATGGCCCAGGGGTTTAAAAAAAGGTGGACTCCCAGAGACTTTACAGTGCTTTGCTGTCTTACAAACCAGCCGACGAGTAATAAAGTTAAATGACTTTCAGTGAGGGGAAACTGATGCTCAGGGAATCCATCTTTCCCAACTATGATTAAATCATATCCTGTCCAGGAGCTGGAAATAGTTTTTGGGACAAAATTCCAAGTTATGTGGCCCAGTTCCAACTATTTATTAAATAAGATAGTTATTAGTCATTTAGAACATATCTACATATTTGTGGACTTGTCCTTTAAGTAAGGGTTCCAAATGTGAAATACACCACATTTATTATTAAATGTAGTACTTATTCATTCAATCTGCTTGTTGTGTATCTGATCTTGGATCAAAATCTGACAAATACTTGACTTCAAGTTAACAGAATATTATAATGTATACATTATTTCTTTTTGGTAGGTATAAAAATCTCCTGATTTTATCATTTTGAGCAAAAATGCATTTGATGTTTATTGCATCAACACTGTCCATCCTAAACTTCAAGTGTTTAGTGTGGGCAACATTTTACCTTTTGGCTCTCCATAGTTAGGAGAGCTGTGGCAACCCATTCAGTGACTTAATTAGTGGGACTATCTGCCAAGATAGCTAGCCTTGAGCCTGCTGCTTAAGTAATATGGCAAAGACTTCTAGTAGATGTAAATAATTAGTGCCCTCCTTCAACCAGCTGACCAGCAGTGTGCAGCAGCAGGTTGGGAGTGGGCGGTTAACTTATTTGACAAATTAACTTGTGTTTTTTTTTTTTTGTTTGTTTGTTTTTTCGCCCAGGCTAAGTCCATATTTCAGCAGAAGATTTAAATATTTTTAGTCTTGACATCCAAATGTACCAATAATGTACAGATGGAATGTCTTTCTGTTTCAAGGGAAAATACACAAATGTAACCTTTTGGGCTGAATGAAGGGGCCATTGCCAGTGAGTGATTTAATCTAATCACTAATATGCTGCTTCAGAGTTAATGCCATCAAAAATCTAGTGACTTTGGGTCAGAAAGCTCCAGAATATCTTAGTACAATGCTCTAATTGTTTTTAAAGAGGACTTTTAAAAAATGACAACATATCTTGCTCAGCCCTAAACAGCTACAAAGGTTTGCTGATATCTCAGCCCATCACATGCCTATTTCAATATTCTTATCCCAATTCAAACTGAGATGGAAAAACAGGTCCAAAGTGGGATTGTCCCTACTTTTATTCTTATTTGAAGCTTTGAGTAAAATATAGATGTTGACAATTCTGAAACAACTTCCCTTTAAAAAAAAAAATAAATAAATAAAAATCATAAATAATGTCTTTAAACACAGAAAATAACAAATTGGTAACATAAACAAAGGTTTTACTAACCTGAGCATAAGAACATTTGAGCTACATGGTTTCAGCATCATTAAAAAGTTATTAAATGCTCTTTTAGGTTAAATTGCTTGTTTTGACATCAAAACCTCCTGAGGGCTTACCTAGTGCACCGCTGGGTGTGTTTGACAAATCTGTCCAGTTCTCTCACTCTCAGGAGTGGAGAGGAGCCCAAAAGTAGCTTAAAAGTTTACTTGTACCTTGGACAAGCTTGTTGTCCATTCCCAAACAGTTTATATTGGAAAAGCCAATCAATGCGACCTTTTAGAAGAGATAACCTCTAAGAAACGAAAACAAAAGTTGTTTGGATGAATTATGTACAATATTATGTCCACGCGTAGAATGAAATACTTGTTAAGTTTCACGTAAAATCAACGAATAACAAATGCCCACAAAAAAAAAAAAAGGAAATTCAATGCGAGGACGTTTTCTCAATAGATACCAAACTTTTATCGGCCACATTGGTGATGGAGGACAGAGAGGGCGCTCATTGTTTGGTCCTCCATATGGGACAAACATGATCCCGATGAGACTGCCAGGCGCTGATTGACCACAGGGAACATTTGCGATTCAAATGAGATGCAGATCTCACAACCGCTGGGTTTTAGCTCAACCTACGTTCCTAACTTCGCGAAAAAGCTTTGCAAAAAAAAAAAAAAAAAAAAAAAAAAAAAAAAAAAAAAAGGGGCCCCAAACAAAAAGTTGCCCAAAACCCCAATGCATAAAAGAAAACCACCCGTCTCCCCCAAAAAAAGCGCAATTATAAAGTTTAT